>BJCM01062399.1:0-14848 GCA_018326385.1 Flaveria bidentis | reverse complement strand
TATATAGACACATAGAAAATAGAAATGTTTAGGTACTACCATCACTCTCTTGGCTACTAGTCTCGACAAGAAAAGGGTCCTGAAGAAGATCGGACGCAGAAGGTCTTGCTCGTGGTTGACCGATGCATCGTGCAATAAAGGCTTTTAGTTCATGATTGTTTACTTTATTAAACGCTTGAGGCATAACACTGCTTGTGACCTTCCTGTATATTTTGGCAATACTATCACACTCGCTATATGGTATTTCCGTTGTAGCCATTTCAAGTAAACACATTCCAAACGAGTAAATGTCCACTAGCTCATTGTAATCTTCCTCATACAATTCAGGAGCCATGTATTCTGGTGTTCCTAGTAATGTGTGAGCCGCGTGGTTCTTTCCTACCACCGCTGCTAAACCCAAGTCCCCGATTTTAACCTGACCCGTGGCACAAAACAACAAGAGCATTATTATTAGTATGGTTTTTTAAAAATGAGAACCCGTTAACTAAAACTCATATGATACCCCCAACACCCTGCTAATTAGTGGAACCAGGTAAAATGCAACTTATGCTAGACAAACAACATTCAAGGGGATTAAGGCGGAAACTAGTGATCACTGATCAATATATGCAAAGAACTATAGAATTAAGAATCAGATAACATATTTACCTTTCCAATGTTTCCATTGATGAAGATATTACTGCAGTTAAGATCTCTGTGAATGATGCAGGGTTCATGAGTATGAAGATATTCCAACCCTCTAAGAATCTGTCTTGACCACTTCTTCATTGCCCTAAGCGACACCCGTTTGTGTCTCTTCCTGTAATCCCTCAAATTACCTGAAGCACACGCCTCGGTGATGAAATTCAAGGTACTGTTTTCAATATCCCTCCAGAAACTGTAAAGGACAATGATGTTTTCGTTCTCTAGACTTTGTAACAGCTCGATTTCGGATAACAGTCTTCTGAGGACGGTTGGATCTTCGGTGAAATTTCTTAGTTTGACTTGATTCCAGGCTACATCTCTGCCTTCTTCTTGGTCAAATCCCCTGTAGACCTTCTTTACAGCACCAGCACCCAAAAGGTCACTGTACCGCCCAAATCTTCCTGATGGATCAACCTCGACAAATGGTTCTCTGTCTTGATCAGATGTCTCAGGATTTGCAGATGGCATTGTGTAGGTATTCCCCTTAGATCTAAGATCGTATATGAAATCTGTCAAACACACTGAACAGTTATGATGTAATTTCAAGCTAAAATCCACCAGATACAGCTTGTGATAATCATAGTTATCCAACTCTAATTAAAAGGATCAAACAGGTATGATTGAGTTTTATATTATCTTAAACAATCTAATTTGATCAATAAATGATTACAAGTTTAATTTCAGGAATTGACATAAGAAGTCACCAATTTATCTACATTCTACAGTATGCATATGCAAGCACTTCACATGAACAGTTTGTTATCTCTACTGTTGCTTCGTAAGAATTTCGACTTATAGCATAATTAACACCTTAGGCGAACATCCAATATATATAATCTTCACTCAAAATGGCTTTGAGTTATTAGTTTACATGATCATTGTATACATGAAATAATATTCGTACTTTATGAAAGCAGATAATCAGGACATTCAAGTCAAATATAAAAAAACTACAGACCTATTCAACAATTTTGCAGCAAGATGTAAAAATCAAATCAAATCAAACTGTAGGGCTTCAAAAGTAAGTGAAAATTTTCAAGTACCACACGTAAACAGATCATCATTTCTACCGTTGCTTACAGTTTTTACATATGAGGTAATTAACACCTTACGTGAACAATCAATATATGATCAATTGATCATTAATCAAAACACCATGTAATGACGAGTACACATTATCATCGTTTACATGAGTCGATTTTAGTACTCTATCAAAAGCGTATGAGCATGAAATTCAACTCAAACATCAGAAATTACAGACCTAATCGGCAATTTTGCAGCAAGATGTTGATATCAATTCAAACTTTAAGGCTTCCAAAGTAAGCGATAATTTTCAACTTTCAAGCACTACACGGGAAACAGATCATCATCTCTACGTTGCTTCGTTAACAGTTCTTACGTTTGACGTAACTAACAACTTACGCGAACATTCAACATACATGATTGTTACTCAAAACGGCTTCAATTTCATCGTTTACATGATCATTGTCTACATGAATCGATTTTAGTACTATATGAAAGCGGATGAGCATAAAATTCAACTCAAGGATCAAAACTACAGACCTAATAAACAATTTTGCAGCAACATGTTGATCAAATTAAAAATTTTAGGGCTTCAATAGTAGACATGATATCAAAGCCAAATTACAATCGGATAACAAGTGAAATTGTAATTAGTTACCTTGAAGAATGAAGAATCAACTAGAAGTTCTTCAGGATTCTGGATTTTGTGATATTGTAGGAGCATGGGAGAAGCATGGTTGCAGGTGGTGTCATATGTATATAGATGTTGGTTGCGTATGATGACGAAAATAAAATTTACAAAACATATATAAAATAATGTCATTTTATATTAGAAAAAAAATGATTCGATACAAAGTTATGATTAAACTGCTTAAGAGTCATGTGATTTGTATTTCAATAAATATAAGTTATGTCCATTCAACGAAAAAGATTTTATGTTGTTCATAACTTGGATACGTTATTTATAAAACTCATAACTTTTCTTGTGGTCTATGACGGGTTAGTTTGTGGTGTGAGGGATTAGACGAGTCAAGTTGCTCATTTAATAAACAAGTTGAATCAGATAACTCGTTTAACTATTCAAAAGCAACTTACAAAAAACTCAAATCAAGTTTAGCGTAGACAAGTTCGAGTCAAATGTTACATCAAACATACAAGCTAAAGTCTGTACTAGAGCTTAGGGGTGTTCACGCGCCGAGCCGAACCGAGCAGACTTTTGCTTGTGCTTGGCTCGTTTCAAAACCGAATCAAGCCGATCGGCTCGTTTACAACCGAGCGGAAAATCGAATGAGCGTTTTTCGAGCGAGCGCAAACGAGCGGCGAACAATTTATACAACCCAACTATCTGATGTGTCATATGATTTATACCGCAATGAATAATATTTCATTACATAATATTTTCATGGATGACAATACGTTGTGGCTAACGATGCGACTAAGTCTGTAGTCAATAAAGCGGATAACATATTGTAGAGAATGATAACGGCGAAAGCGAGAAATGATCGAAAAAATATCTCTTAAGGAATTAGAATCACTTTTATGTTTAATGTTGAATTCTTTATTAGTTTAATTGATCAAGTATGCATAAATATAATTGTATATTTGTATATAATAGGTTAAATCTACTAGAGTGTTACGTATAAACTATATATGCATATTAATTCGAGCCGATCCGAACCGAACAGACCTTTGCTCGTGCTTGACTCGTTTACAAACCGATCCGAGCCGATCGGCTCGTTTACAATCGAGTAAAAAAATCGAACGAACATTTTCCGAGCAAATTCTGAACGAACGTCAAGCGGTTTGAACGGCCCTACTAGAGCTCACTAATAAATGATCTTGAACGAGCCTGGGCATTAGATATCAGAATGACTAAGACCCACGGACCTTAAACAACCTATCATCTAAATATCTTCCTTAATTCAGTTTTCATAAACACAAGTTTTAGAAGTTGAAATCTGAAACAAGCCAAGTTCGACCACAAGCTCTATAGAATCAAACGAGCCGACCTCAAATTTTCGTAAGCTCTACTCGGCTCATTTACAACGTTAGAACCCTTCCACATAAATAATATTAGATGATTATCATGTTTAACCATGATTAAAATTATATGATTCAACATCCCAAATCAAATAATTTGGTCTCGTGTAGTAAACAGTATCACCCGTGATTATGAAGCTGTCAAAAACTCAAAAAGATAATATTCCCAAAAAAACAAAAAGGCAAAACTCTTGTGACACCAGACAAACATCACATTTAATTGCACCTCATCAAATACTGTTACAGCTCCCTACATTTGATCACATTAAAACGACACGAATGATCTGATCATTACAAGTTCCTTCAAGACTCTACCGCGATCACAAGCTCACAAGCATCGCGTGTCAGTTACAAAGCAACTTGTCTTTTGAATGTGTCTCCAGGCATGTGGTTTATTACAGGCAGTAAATAATCTAAAGAAAAGGCATATTAGATTCCTCTTTAAGCAAAAGCAAGAAAAAATTCAATCTTGAACAAATTGAAACCATGACTAAAGCAAACTCTTTCATAACGAGCCACGAGAACTGAAATAAACAAGCGCACATGAATGATTCGCCACTACTAAATCCATGAGAAGTCATGTCAATACTTCTGCTGCAAATTTTGCTCCAAAGAAGAACCAAATGCAAAGATAATAGATACCTGCAAGCAACAACTGCCATTCAAATGGCTGATTGTAAAAGATGGTAATATGGTTGTGATATGAATGAACATTCAACAAAGTTGGCTACTTAATGGGTTAAGGAGGTGTTTGAGAATGCATTTTAACAGTTGTGAGTATAAAGTAATAAGTTAATCAACTATAAAAAACAGGTAATAAACAGTCTGCCAAAGATAATGTCTGAATATGTTTATAGTGCTTTGAAACTGTGATAGTTACATAACTTTGAGTGTTTGGCAAACTTTGATAATTTAAAAATTAGATGCAAAATGACCCTAAATGATGTCAAAACTGATTACTTAGCTCCTAAATAATCATTATCTACATATATTCAGCGCATATACCATAACAGCATCCATTAATAACCGTAGAGCATTAACCCAGTGAGGCTTTCATCAAACAACAAATTTTAAATAAAGAACAGTGGTAATTGCACATAGTGCATGGTAAATAATCACATTTAATGGGAGAAAGCAAGGAGGTTAAAAATCTATCTTATGCATCACATTTAATATATAACATATAACGTATCGCATTTTAAAGCAATAGATTTAAGTGTTTATGCGGTTCTCTTGCAGTTCTTTACTTCGACTTGGTTCCGACTTTCAATCAAATAATTGCTTTCATAGCAAAACGACAAGCAACTTAACATAAACATAAATTCAGGCAATGAAACTAGCAGAAACAGATCAAGAAAGTCACAATGAGGATCGAGGAAAAACATATTCAAACACAAATAGCTTACAAAACCATGACAGACAACCCATATATGGTCAGAATAAAGTCAAGAAGACCATAGGCGACTAAAAAGTTGTAAACGTTAACAATACAAATAGTCAAATAAAGTTGAATAGCATACTTGTTACCAAGGAGGATTGGAGCCCTCCCTAACAGAAGGTGATCTTGAACTCAAGCTACCATCTCTCCCCAACCTTGAAGCACTTCTTCCAGATTTTGGTGTAGACAACCCAGGACTCGACCCACGATAACTAGCCCGAAGTGATTCATCCACACTAGCAGAACGAGAAGACTTTGCGAACGCATTTCTAACAAACTTCTGTGCAGCAGGGGAAAGTGTCCGCCCACCTGGACTAGCACCACCAGACGGCAGTGGCGGCTTCTGGAACATCCTAGAACGATCCCTAATCTTTCGCGCAGCCTCTCGGGATAAAGAATGAGCCTTTACGTCTCTCGAAGGCGGAAGAGGGATATTGAACTGAGGGCCATTTCCACTGCCACCAATGTCAACTGGTGTGTCTTCGGGTTCCAATCTCAACGGGGTCCCTTCAATCTCTCCCCATGTAATGAATGGTGATTCGTCTACACCCGGTGCAGGGGATGGAGTCTTAACAAAGCTGTACCCATTATCCGCTTTCTTATTAGATTCAACATAAAACGGATTCGGGGTTTTCCTCAAATCCTCTAAATCATACTTCTTCATCTTATCTCCGTCTCTACCCGACATAGACCATGGAACCGGCGTACTACCAGCAACTGGATTATAAAGAACAGCTGCTTCATCATCTTCTTTCGGGGCAGAATCCGCCATTTTCCCATGAAAGCGCGTGTTCGTCTTGCTGATCTCCTTCGTCATCCCTTTCAACCGATTAGCACACTCCTCAGGCGTTAACGGTGCTTCACCCCTATCAGCGGGATGATACATCAACAAATTCTTAGCCGTATACTTCCACCCGTCCAACGTAGCCAACGGCTGATCAGACGTCCCATAACCATCCGTAATCCTATCCCTTTTCGCGTCTTCTAACAACCCCTTATCACGATTCTCACCTTCTAACAAGAACTCATACCTCAACCTCTTGTTCTTATTACCCTTCTCAATCAGTTTCGAAAAGCTCTCATTATCCTCACTGGTATACCTCCTAAAGAACTCATCAAGCGACATCGAATCCGTATCAACAGCCCCATCGTTATCACTAGATCCCTTAACAGCATCAAACACATCCTCTTTCACAAATCTATCACCACCAGGAGTTCTATCCACCTCCAAAGGCGTCGTATTTCTAAAAAACGTAGAACCAGGGGTTCGAATCTTACCATCAGTATCACCAACACCTTTCCCCGATCTTCGTTCGATGATCTTCAACTGTGCATCGCGGATCAACATCGGGTCACCGGAGCGAATGGCTTCTAACCAATCGAGTCGATCTTTGAGCTTAGGGATGTCAGGGAAGAAGTCCCGTTGAATAATCTTCTCAATAGCAGCGACATACGTGTCCTCATCAAGAACAGTGGATGAATTGCGTTTTCTAGGGTTTTTGGGGGTGGTTGTGATCAACGAATTGGAGGATGATGAACCAGGGGTTTGATGCACGGGTGTTTCTGTCAACGATGGTGATGGAGATGAGAGGCGGCGGGGTGAGTGGCCCGGTGATAGCAGCATGATTGTTTAGGGTTTCGAATGTTTGTGGAATTGTGGAAATTGAAGGTTTGTGAAATTAGGGTTTTTATCAGCGGTGGTTTGGGGATATGGAGATTGATGACGGTGGGTATTTGTGGTGGTGATGGGAGAAGAAGAAGAATAAGGTGGCGTGTGCGGCGGAGGACGGTGGCGATACGGCGGAGATCGGTGAGAATGATTGCTCCGGTACGATTATATGATGCGTTTTCTATTTTGAGTCGGTTGTCTTTTGGGATTTTTATAGTTTATTGAAAAAAGGATAAAAAATGAATATTTTAATTTTAATTAAAAAAAAGAATAATAAGAAAAATGTAATTGACAGCTGTGGGATTTGAACCCACGCCCTTTCGGACCAGAGCCTAAATCTGGCGCCTTAGACCACTCGGCCAAACTGTCACTATGTGAATTTAGACCTATTAAAATTATATGACGCATGTAAACTAAAAAAAATATGTTTAATAATTTTATTAAGAAAATCAAGATTAATTGTACAATTAACTTCTAAAAAATGTTACTAATAATGTACGACCTACTTATGGAAATTGTATACGCATTATTCATATATTGTAGAGAAGCGTTTTGTAGCATATAAGAGTAATACATGTTTAGAAGCCAAGGGGTAGTGTAGTGATCACTTATACAACCAACTAAAAAACCTGTTTATGTATAAAGTAGTTTATTGGAATTTCAAAATATATTATCTTAAAAATTTTACATAAAAAACATCTCCTCATAAAATTTTGGAAATTCAAAAACTATTCTAAACCTTTATACAATACGAAGAACATCAAGATCTTAATTGATAAGTTAGAAGAGAAAACGAGTTGATAGTCTTCTGACCTAGTGACACGAGTTTTTTTATTTCGATCAAATTAATGTTTGTTCTAAGTTCCACTATGTTGGCAATAGGTGAATTTTACAGATGCGTTTTCACTAGGTGTTTTTTAGAATTTTAGGGATGGTTGTTTGTTGTTTTAAAGTAAAAGAAAGAAAAAGAGAGAGAGAAAGAAGTGAATGATGAATCAATGATTCTCTCTCTCTTTTATAATAAAAGGCTCTAAATACTCGTGGAATATCTCAGTTTTACAGAAACAACATTTTTTTGAATGGCCAAGAATAATTATTAAGCCCGGTCAACCGGGTAAACCTATTGGCGAAAGACCACCCACGCCCGCGAACACAGACAGCGCTGATGACCCGGCTCGCCCACCATTCCAAGGGAGTCCCACCACACAAAGGCTCACTGTGGTAAAATCTTTGGCCCACTTGAAACATATTGGACATGAGACTCCAACCCATGACTTTCATTTTAAAAGATTATGAGGTGTCTCCTTCTAAACCATTTGATCTACGACTCATTGACATATAAACATCATCTTATCTTTACAGCTTAACACAAACAGCCCATCAGTCTATGCAACAGAAACAGTGTTAGTCCAGTTGCTTTAGTCATTCCATATTAATCAGCAACCCAACCCAACTCTCCAAGGCCCACTATTATCAGTCCAGAAACCCAGTAAAACAGCATTGGTCCATATTTTCTGGCAGCCCAGTAATTTTACAATCTCCATTCACAAAAAGCAACAAACCCAATAATAACAACCAAACTTTGTAACATATGTTCGCAACACTAAATTGACACCACTAGAGGTGGGTGAAAACACCAGGTCGAAGATTGAAACTGGTTCCGGCCCGGTACCCTAACTGGTTTTAGTACAACCTGATCTGGTTTTAGGACTAAACTGTCAATTTGATACTGGTTTAAAGTTCTTAGATACCGCATGATCCGAACTGGGTCCAAACTCCAAACCGTTTTGTCCATTATTATCTGAGCCGGGTTTAAATCGGGTCCAAACCGTTTATTACTCTTTTTTTCATTTTTTTAAACCTATTGTGGAATCATGTTAGTAGAATTTAATAGTGAATGTGTTGGTTGAATCACAAAAAGCAGGTCCGCCAATTTTAAACATTAAGAACCCTAAAGACGAACCCATTTCAACTTGCAAACTTTTAGCAAACCAAGTAAACAAGAACCACAACCCCATTTCGTATAGAGAAGCCTGCATGATGTACTGCGACATGGCATGGTAATATCTATCATTAGCGAACGAACCATGTGTTGGGGTACCGTAAAGAAAGCCATGAATGACATGATTAGACATTTATCTTATTACCGGTAACATGTTTAAAGAGTACTTAGATAAAAAAAATAATAAATACATGTCGGTTAGCCGGTAACTCATGCCTCATGGGACACTTACGTTATTGAGTGTTACTATTAACAAAATAACAAGTTAACACTTATAATTTTATACCTTATATTATAATGTGTACAACTCTATAATTTATGTGAAATAAGACGAGCCCAGTAAAGACCAACACGATACTTCTTTTGGTTTTACACTTTTAATGATATAACCTAACTTGACTCAACCAGTTCTAAAACAAAACATATTTAAAACCAAAATGATCAGGCTGATCGACTCGACCTAACCCATGAACACGCGTTTTCAGTCGATATATTGTGATGAAGTTTTGATGATACAAACATTGTCACACCACTGTTCAGTTGTCATGAATTCAGTGGACCATGGGTTGGTGGTTGGTGCACTGGTGTTGACCAATTTGGACGGCACCGTCAAACCAGTCCAATAAGACATTTAACTCTCCGATAAGCTCACACATGGGGCTCTGTCTGTCGTTGTATCAAAGTTTGATGTTGACCCATTTCTGGTCAAACCTTTATTCTGCTTCGTGTTGCTGGATTGTAGTGCTCATGTGAAACAAACAAAAACATAAACATGTATGATGCTGTCCATCGACATGTTGACTCTTGTTCTTTTGTCACGACTCACGAGTTAAGAAATCTATAGGGTGATAGATTTCTAAACTCGTATTAATAACAGGTGTCAGTGTGATGATTACTATGCTGTCACACAGTATATAATAATAACCACCACACTGATACCTGTACAACTTAATGTTGTAGTGAATAGTGACCGTTATTTACATTTGTTTTGGTAAACGAAACAAACACAAGAAGAAAGCGGATTAAGCATGGATTAATATATAATCTTTGATTCATTAAGAACTTGTTTAAGGTTACATTAAGTTCTAACTTAGAAGCTAAAAACATGATACATTTGATCATTTCCAAGCACAAGAAGCAACTAAATCTCTATTCATCCAGCCAAGATACAAAGCTCCATCTCTTTCTTCAAACCTATATCTTTCGCTGTAGTTCTTTAGTAGTCGTTTGATCGTTTGGTTCACTATCGGGCTCATCGAACATGGGCTAAACCCCGCCATACTAAACCGTAGCTTCCACTTACCCAGAAGTTCGTGGCGTTCGACCCGCTCGTTTCCCTCGCACGCTATTATGTTTACTACATCCCGGGCTAGACAATGTTGCTCCACGTTTATTCTTTCTTTGTGGTTACGTGGGAGTGTAATGTCTATCGACTCGAACATTGCGTTGTAGTAGTCGAGAGCCTCGAGAAACCGAGGGTAAAACGGGGCGGTGTTTGTATTGGATTCTTGTTCAACTAGGGTTACGATTTTCGGGCTCATGCTTTTTACTTGCCTCAGCACCCGGTCTCTATGGTTCCGGATGCTGACACTCTCGTCAGGCATTCGGTGTAACACAAAAGCGAAATTAACCGCTAAAGACTCACCGGGCTGGGGACGAACACTTTCCAGCCCGGTTTCTGTGCAAAACTCAAAAGGCAAATTGTAAGCTCGCGCGACCTTACAAAGCCTTTTACCCTCCTTACTCAACCCGTTTGGGGATTCGTGCAGTCCTGTTATCCGGATATGCGGGGGACCACTAGGTCTTTTCGCAAACGCTTGGATCAACGGGACCCACTGACTCCCATTTCCGACACAGAAGTCGATGATGTGAACTTGTTTCTCGTACTTCATTGCTTCGGCTATCGCCCCGTTGGCCGACATGTACCCGAACTTGAAATACGGGCAAATCTCGTACAACATATGCGTGTTCAACGCGAAGTCGGACTTGTAGATCGTGCTCCCGGAAGCCGAGAGCCGAGCTACAAGTCCTTCCAACATGTACGCGCTTAACCGCTGTACCGGATCTCCGGCAACCGACACCCGTTGCCGGAGATCCGAAATCAGCAACCGCGCGTTCAACAAATCGTTGTTCGAAACCGATCTCGCACACGCAATGAGGACTTGCTTCAAGTCCGGCGTCGGAAACCCAACAATCATCTCCTTCCACAGTTCAACTTCCGGCGAGTCAACAACACCTCCAGCGAACAATTTCCCATTTCCGGCGACATCGAAATCGGAATCTCCGAGCATTACAGTCTCCAATTGCCTCAATTTGTTCTTGAAATCACTGTCATCAGGAGATTGTGATTCTATCTGTGATGAAGATAGAGTGGAAGGTGAGTAGTACATGGTGGTACAACTGCCGTTAGCGGATGATGATTCGAGGGTGCAGTAGGATTCCGATTTGGGGAAGAAATTACTCCCATGGTGGAAATTATCTAGAAATTGAAATTGGGGGTTACATGATTCATCGAATTCTTGCAGCGATTGATGGTAAAACGCGTTGGATATGATGGATCTAGTGTCTTCAGACGCTTGCATTGAAGAATTCGTCACGAATTACAGTTGCATACGCCTTCAATTTCTTCAACCTGAAAACAAAATCATGTTCAAATTGCTCAAAATCAAGATCAAAAACAGTATAAAATTGACAAAAGACTCATACCCAGATGGTGAATTTGGTTTAAAAACAGTTTGAGATGTAAGAACATAGAGAAAATTTACCTTGTGAAACACCATTAAAGATGAAATCTTGAGGTCAGAGGTGTGCAAACAGATGAAGAAGAAGGCATTGTGAGTGGTTGAAGTGGTGATTACTGTGAGTTGACATGAAATTAGTGGATTTGTTGATCGATTTACGAAGGAATATTACTTGGGTTTAAAGTACACTCCAACACAGATGAGGTATAAAGGGAGCAAAGAAGATGATTACTTTGAGAAAAAAGAGAATTATTGTGACTACAGTAGAGTTTAGAATGATGATCCTTCACTTGTAAATTTGGAATAATAATACCATTTATATACCATATATTTGGACTTTTGTCTTCAGGCGTGTAGCTTAACTCGTACGAATATGCGATAAGTCTAACACTAGGGTCGATCACTTGATCCCTGCGCTCTATATTCGTATTCATGTTTGATGAGAGTTCGGTGTGTTTTGCTTTTAACGAGTGCTTGTTGCTAATGCTGTTTTCGGTAAAATACAACATGTCGTCGGTTGTTAGTGAGATCAGATTAACATTTTTTACATAATAGAATTTTTATATAATATTATTCACCCAATTTTGTACAATTTTTTCAATATTGGTTTTTTGTAACTGTCTTAATTGTACTTTATTTCTATTGTTGAAATGGTTAGATCATTGATCCAGATTATTCTACACGTTTAAAACATAATATCCATTTTTAATTTATTTCACACACATATATAATATAACATTGAGATATTTACGTCTAAGCATGCGTTTGCAAACAACAGGTTTTGGTTTCTTATGCTATCAAAGAATGAATTGTTGTTCTTTCATGATTATAAAGGCCAAACGATATTATTGGCACCAAGTGAACCCATGATATAAATTTGACAATTTGTGTTAAACCAACATAAAAGACAACATCCGATGTGATGTGTATTTTTCTCTTGATTCGTCGTTTACCACATGGTGCTTATTGTCAATTGAGATTGCGAACTCAAAAGTAAGCAAAGATCTTTGTGATCAATCTAGTTATAAATAACTAACATTTCTTATATTATTTCTCATGATGCATCAAACTTGACAATTCATATGATTATGACAAGAAAAGTTATTGTTTTGGCTATAAAAATATAGTTATGTAATTAATAACAAGGTGTTATGTCATATGTAAAAGATAATATTATAACTGGTATGGCTATAAAGATTTAATACTTTAGATAGTCAATATCATAACAACATGTTTTTTTATACTTATAGTCATAAATGTTAATATAATAGAGAAACTAAAATTTGTAATGTTAAAATAAGAAGGAAAAAAAATCTAAACTTTAAATCATAAAACCTGACAAAGAAATTTTAATTTTTTTAACCATATTAGATAAAATTTATACTCATTCCCCCTTTTCATATATAATCAAATGATAGATTCAATAGCATCATGACTATCTATATTAAATAAATGATGAAATCAACATTAGATGTTATATATGGACCATATAGATTTTAAAAGATATTAAAATGAAGCACTGAATGATTTTATAATATAATATAGTCTTAATAAATTAAGAAACTAAAATGCCATCAACCAATACATACCATGATATATCCCTTTCATCAAATAAGCTTTTTCCCATGGTGGACCATTTGATAACACAAATGGTTATCACATATTCACTTTCAAATAAACCACTTTAATTTTATTCTAAGCTTTAAATCCTTTCTATCATACAACCCACCTTTACTCTATTATACTTTTAAAAATAAATTATAATGCATTTATTTATTTGAAAAAGTATTTAATTTGTATATGTAACTGTGAAAATAAACATTTGATTTGTTAATCAGCAAATACTTGAACTTCTTGTTACATGTAACACATGCTAACATGTGAACAAATCAAGAAAATTTGACTATTTAATATTTATCATATAACTCTTCCATTAATTAAATTGCAAGTTGCATAACTCAATATGTGATCATGATGTCATAGTGCCTTCATACGAAACTACCACTTGGGGGCATACATACATTGATCTAATCGGAATTTTTATTATGTGTGTTTTGATTTAAAATTATCAAATGGTCATATTTTAAGTGATTAATAAAATGATTAAACTTTAAACAGGAGATAAGTTGACATGTATAAAAAGAAGTGTGATGTTGATATATGTTAAATGGATACAATGATGATAATGATACTTTTTTTTCTTCTAAATATTCGTTTAAAGTAAAATTTTGGTATTATATAATAGGATAGTTAAATATCATCTTAATCGTTTTCAATATATTAATAAATATACATAATTTTTTATAGTTGTTAATTTTGTTTTACAAATGTTTGGTTCCTCACTAGTCTTAGTCCTACTCGACATACCAACGTTGCCAAAGTTACCTCTCCTCACTAGAGTGTCAGGTGTGCACTTGTTTAAACGTGTAACAGAAAGAAGACTAGAAGTGAGGTAAAATATAAACTGAGAACAAAGTTACCTCTCCTCACTAGAGTGTCAGGTGTGCACCTGTTTAAACGTGTAACAGAAAGAAGACTAGAAGTGAGGTAAAATATAAACTGAGAACCAGACACTAATAGTCAGTTGGTATTAAAGCAGTGTCGGTTGTAATCCACATTTCAAGATTAAAATGACCGTCCATTAGATTTCTCAAAGATTTTTCACATGTATTGTTCTTTCAAATGAATGAGTAGACCACAATAAGCATGCATGGGATGCTAACAATATTATTGTATGTTATTGTCACCATTGTGAAGCATGCATGGGACGCTAAATGCTAATGATATTATTGTATGTTATTTTCACTATTTCGTATACACAAATATGTACAAGAAATATGAATATACCAGTGGCGTGTATAAATCAAATTAAATATAGCATGTACATCCGCAAAAAATGAGACCAAACATGTGTTTTTTGTACCGGTCATTTAAAACACCAATAGTTAACATGATGTTGTTTATCAAACAGGTTTAGATATTAAAACCATGATTATTTTGTGTGTTTTGATCCCTACTAGAAGTTGCTCCTAGTTAAACCCATATTATCATTAACGTGCTTGAGAAAACAACACAACCTATTGTTTAACACATTGTTGATTTAGATCAGCTTCTTTATTCTTATAAAGCATTTGTCAAGTTTGATAAATGACACCATTTTCTTGCTTCCATTAGAATAATTGATGGAAAACACTATATTTGATGGTATCACTAGTTGATTAGTTGAGCCAAACTATAACTTGACCGAATAT
>BJCM01062398.1:0-14283 GCA_018326385.1 Flaveria bidentis | reverse complement strand
ATGTTATACTTTTGGATTCAGTTAGAAAATATTTTTTTCTATCTTTTGATGCTGATATAGAATGTTGACATAAATTTTAGGCATTTTTTTTTATTTTTTTCATAATTAACATGTTTTTTTTATTTTTTAATATAATTTTATATATTAAAAATTCTAACTCCCATGTTTTTTCCATCATTACTTTATTGTCATAATAAAATTTGGTAATGACTCGATTTGATCGTTTGAAGATCCAATTTGAGAAAAATATGCATTAGTGACTAAATTAGAACACTTTTGAAATTTGGTTACTATTCTATGATATTTTCCCTATTTATTATGATAATTACAAGAAAGAGGGTAATCTTGACTTTTGAGTGCAAGTTTTAGAATTCTAGTTTGCAGGTACAATGAATGATAGTAGTATGATTGTAATTTAACTTCTTAAAGCTTGTAACTTTCATAATACTCATGTGCATATTATCTTATTTGTTGATAGATTTGTGGCTTGAATAAAGACACACTACTATTGATTTGATTGTACAGCAAACTGATAAAACCAAAAAACTAAATACATCATATCAAATATTAAGGTACGAAGAAAATTTGTAGCTTATTTAAAGACCATACTACATACATCATATCAAATATTAAGGTACGAAGAAAATTTGTAGCTTATTTAAAGACCATACTACATCCAATTGTAATCTCATATATCCATTCAATACACAAACTCGTACTTTTATCCTCATGGCTTTTCTTGACTGCTTGGCCACTCTCTTATTGTTTATCATTTTTGTTCCTGTTTTGATAATTACATATAGAAATCAAAAACAAAAAAGTGCTATCCTCAGAAATTGGCCAATTCTTGGTATGATACCAGGGGTTCTTGTAAACGCTCATCGAATCCATGATTATGCCACTGAAGTTTTAATACATAGTCGTGGTACGTTCACGTTGAAAGGCCCTTGGTTTGCCAACATGGACATGCTACTTACCACTGATCCTCAGAACATCCACCATATTCTAAGTAAAAACTTTAGCAATTATCCCAAAGGTGACAAATTTCGTAAGATCTTTGATATCTTAGGAGATGGAATTTTCAATTCTGACAACGAGATATGGGAGATGAATCGCAAGCTCTTTTTTTCTGTATTAAAGCACGAAGAATTTCACAGTACGATGGAAGCGATAATATGGAACAAACTAGAAAATGGGCTTCTTCCTATGTTGGAATCTATTTGTGAACGTGGCATGGAGATGGATTTGCAGGATGTATTCCAAAGGTTTTCTTTTGACACCGTATGCAAATTACTCTTTGATCATGACCTAGAAAGCTTATCTCTTGATTTTCCTTACATCCCGTGTTCGAAAGCCTTCATAATTGCTGAAGAAGCCATATTGCTTAGGCATATTACGCCTCCATGCATGTGGAAACTGCAACAAATTCTTAGAGTGGGGAAAGAAAAGAAGTTGATGGACGCATGCAAAAGTCTTGATCAATTCATATACAAATTACTGGCTAAAAAACAAAAGGAGTACGAAATGATCACGAGTAATGATCATGCAGAAAAGTTGATCTTTTTTAGGGTGATCATGAGAGAGCTTAAACATCAGAAGGACACTTGTTTGGATCCCATCAAATTTCTAAGAGACGTCTTAGTTAATTTTATGGCTGCAGGAGAGGATAGTATTAGCAGCGCTTTATCTTGGTTCTTTTATCTTCTCGCGATAAACCCAAGCGTAGAAGATAAGATTCTAGAAGAGATTAAAACACAGTTGGAGGTCAATGCTTCTAAACGATGGAGCGCGAAAGACTTAGAACAACTAGTTTACCTTCATGGAGCTTTATGTGAATCCCTTAGGTTATATCCCCCTGTCCCTTTCAACCACAAATCTCCGGTGCAGCCAGAAGTCCTTCCTAGCGGCCACCGAGTTGACCAGAACACCAACATTCTTCTCTCTTTCTATTCCATGGGAAGAATGAAATCGATATGGGGGGAGGACTGCAACGAGTTTAAGCCTGAAAGGTGGATTTCTAACAGCGGGGGAATCAAACATGAGCCGTCTTACAAGTTCACGACGTTTAATGCTGGGCCAAGAACTTGTTTGGGTAAAAACATGGCTTTGGCTCAGTTGAAGATAGTGTCAAGCATGATCATTTACCATTATCAATTTCAATTGGTCGAAGGTCATCATGTGCTTCCAAGCGATTCTATGATACTTCACATGAAGCATGGCCTTCAGGTCAGATTGAACAAAAGACGTGATGAACTTCACTAAACTATTGTACCGTGTGTTAATTAAACATCAGCGCGCTAAGGATAGTTTTATATATTGTGTGCTATTTTGATCTTGCATGTGTGCTTAATATTATGTATCATCATTGTATACTAGGTTTGAAGTGAGTATCATTGTGATCGTGTAAGTGTAAAAGAATATGATAGATCTAGGTTATGTATCTACCGGAGTTGGAATAACATGAGAAGGTGAACTTCTAAGATATCATATATAATAGATGCATAATATTGTAATACATTGTTGGGAAAAACATTACTTTTAAAAATTTAACATGTAAATAAGTATATAGCAAAGCCAGTATAGTATATTCATATGCATGGAAGCTATTCGATCTTCGTGAAAGCGTGCAAATTAATATCTCCATGGTCCGAAAAACGTACATTCTACTCTATAAAAATGGATTGGTGATGATCTATCATCTTCTAATGATTCGGAAGAAGACGATGTCTTCATGGAATTAAGCGTGCAAATTACTAGCGGAGTTCTTAAATCATCATCTAATGTTACTAGCCGTTAACAATTTTAACTAGAATTAGACAAAATGGTTTACCTTCATGGAGCTTTATATGAATCCCTAAGGTTATATCCACCGGTCCCTTTCAACCACAAATCACCATCGCAACCAGAAATCCTTCCAAGTGGCCACCATGTTGATAAGAACACCAACATTATTCTCCCTTTTTATTCTATGGGAAGAATGAAATCAATATGGGGGAAGGATTGCATGGAGTTTAAGCCAGAAAGGTGGATTTCTAATAGCGGAGGAATCAAACAAGAGCCATCATACAAGTTTCCAATTTTTAATGCTGGACCAAGAACTTGTTTGGGTAAGAATATGACTTTGTCTCAGCTAAAGATTGTGTCGACCACAATCATTTACCATTACCACATACAGCTAGTGAAAGGTCATCATGTGCTTTCAGGAGATTCTATAGTACTTCACATGAAGCATGGTCTTAAGGTCAGATTGAATAGAAGATCTGAATTGAACAAAAACTTGTAGGGTTAATCTTGACAAGTCACTAGGAGTTTATTTTATAACATGTTGTTATTCGTCTTGTGGTTGAATGTACTCCATGGTCATGTTTACGTGGAGAGTTAGGTTTTAAGTTTCATGTGTCTTTGAGTCATTTAAAAAAAGCTTCTGTGTTAATGAATAAAGTGTGGTTTCCAAAGCAAAAAATATAAATTTCTGTTGTAAAATTCAATCCATCTAAATGAATGGTTTTTTTAGTGCTATTTTGAATTTGATCCAACAATATTTTCAACATAAATTTACTGGGAATTATTTTATGGTGCTATTTTGCTATTGTGAACATAATATTTCATCACATCATTGTATTTTACTATTTTATAAATGTGGCCTCAGCCAAACAAAAAAAATGATGAATTGAGAGACATCAGAGCACTAGAAAAGCTGACTGCGGTGAAAAAATTCTTTTGTCCCCCACTACTCGAAAGTTTGTACATCTAGCAAAAATGGTCTATGTTTTTTGTTATGGGCTAATACATCCCTAAGACCATCACTAATGGTGAAATAAAAAAAATATTTAAAAACATATCTAGTCAACAATCAAATTAGAAAAATAGGAATGATTTTATTGTGTACTATTTTTATTAAAAGAAATAAGCTCAACTAAAGTTAGTGTTAAATATATCACATGAATATTTTTATTATATTTTATTTGAAGGTCAATCCGTGGTTTGAACCTGGAGAGAATGTCACAACACCGCTAGGCTATCCCTTAGAAATAATAGGAATGATTTTATTGTGTACTATTTTTATTATTAAAATCAGTTTTATAACATCAATGTAAGAATGAAAGGGAGAAAATATTAGAAGTGTGGAATCATATTTTTAGGAGAATTTCATATATATCTTTATAAACTTAAATATATCGTATAATCCCATCAAAACAGAAGAATTTAACAAAACAAAAGTATACTATTGTGCAAAACCCTAAAACTAAAATAGTTAGAAGGAAAACTCAAAGTGATATGGGTCTGTGGTTGAATCGAGCATCCAACAAGGAGACCTAAAACACTTTAAAATATTATTTTTTCACTATTTAAGAAATCATTTAAAAGCATTCATAGTAGGTGTTCTATTTTGATGTGAGTATGTATCTTATATTATATGGGATTATTGTGAGTGGTTGTGAGTTAAAAAGATAAGATTTATGGGTTTATACTATGGTTCCTCATATTTGAGAAACACACGGTACAACATCCATGAATTGTTTAATATTTTAAAAAATAGTTTGTGAGTGGATGTGAGAAAAAAAGTAATAATAAAGATATAAAAATATATTATTTAATCGAAAAAAAATAAAAAGTTATTTTTTTAATATAAGTACGAGGATGAGATGATAGGGTGAATGCTCTTCATGTCTAAGTGACGATCACTTTGGTCAATAAGAGAATTCACACTAGCATTCTCATCGCCATCTTTATATTTACACTAAAAATATTATTTTTTTATTCTTTTTTTCATTTAAATAATTTTGTATATGTTTATCATTACATTTTCTCTCTCATTCACTCACAACAACTTTTAAAAACATTAAAAAATTTATGAGAGTTGTATAGTGTTTTCCTACGAGAAATCACGGTACAATTCCCTTAAATTTTCTCACTCATTCATTCACACTCACTCACAACCATCTCTCATAAGGCATATACTCACATAAAAAATGAGGAACCTATTATGAATGCTCTAAAAAGTCGTTAATGATAAAATCATTTGTTTTTCTTTTTGATATGTTGTTTATGAGAACTTGTTTATATGTTGCATTTATCTTAAAAGTTTTTCACAAGTTTTTATAAACAATCAAAGACTTTTAAAATTTGGTAGTTTATACTTGGCGCTAGGGGTGAGTGTTTGCCGTTTGGTACCTAGTAACCATATCGATACCACTACCATACCAAACCGATACCGACCAAACCAAAATGGTATTGACACCGGTACTTAATTTTGCATAAAATCAAGATCGGCACTAAGTGGCATTGGTACCAGTAAATATCGAAAAGTATCGATTTTGTATCAAGCTAGTACGGAAATGTTACCTTTTTTACAATTTCTATTCGAATTTTGGGAAATTTTTAGTGTTTTATATTTCAAGTTCAAGATTACAAATATTGTTTATATAATGTTGAGACATTTTTTAATGTTTTGGTATTATAAATTTTAAATGGTATTCAAAATTCACAAAAAAAAATTAGTAAGTATCGTACATTGTTATCATTCTCATAACTCATTCCAACATGAGTTATGAGAATGGTAACAAGTACACGATAGTCGATACTCACTTTTTCACAAATTAGAAGAAGAGAAATACCAAAACAGTATCATATCAATAAAGTATAAAAAACCAGTATCGTACAAGTACACGATAGTCGATACACACTTTTTCACAAATTTAATATCGTTATTATGGACTCTAGTAAGTATCATACATTGTTACTATTCTCGTAACTCATTCCAAATGGGACTTCTAATTTTTGAAGCATAAAACCCTTTACTTTATTTGGGCCCATGAGCCCATGATGAACAGATCCGCTGAGACGTCACCTTACAGTATTGCACAGATACATTGCATGTTGTAACGTTTCAAAAATGTTGGCTTTTGAAGTTTTGATACTATCGGTTATTTACTTAAAGAAAAATATCATGCTTTTAGTAATATTCTTAAGTGTTCATAAACAAAATTTGCATGGTAAGTGGTATGTGTAGATAGATGGAATTGGAATACCTCACAAATGATTACATCTATACACGCAGATACAATACAGTTACAAAGAATAAAAGGAAAACGACTAGTCACAGTTAATAAAAAAATGAGAGGCATTGAATTAATGCACGTTAACGGTATGTTTCTCGATTATACTCATTACCATATATCATATCAAAACTATATATAAGATATTCTACATTCTACAATATACAAATATAGAAAACTTAAAGATATAGCCTCCTATAACAAATAATAATTTATTATATTTAAAGAGGTGGATTAGTGATAAAGCGTTATTTAACGTGCGAAGTATACAAAATCGTGTGTCTTAGGTCTTTTTTAACCGCAAATGTACGACATTGTTTCGGATGATAGATGTTGTTTTAGGGTACCGAGAGGGTATTTGCCTCAATATATAATTCATGTTACGTACAATATGTTATATTCATGTTGTTCACGTTATAATCAATATTTTCTGCAGTTTTTTTAATTTTATATGATAATATGCTATTATTAAAAATGATAAATTCTTATTCTATAGTTTTTTAAAATAAAACTAATGGTACTATTTTTTCCTATTTTGCTCCTCTCATCAGTATAGCTGGTTACATGGTATTCTGATATCTTAATTATTGTTATTTGATCAATTATTTAGGTTCATTTGTGGGGTGTTTTGCCTATTTTTTTTAACAAACTTGTAGCTTTTTTTAGTTTTTTTTTTCACAAAATAAGTTTAACTTGGTGTTTGATTTATCTTTTTAAGCTTATATATATTAGCTTATATAAGCTAATTTGAAGAAGCTTATTTGAAGATGATTTTTTAGTTTATTTGTATAAATGTGTAAGTTACTCATTTGTATAAGCTAATCCAAACACTTAAAAATAGTTTATCAAATAATATAAAATAAACTATAAGCTACTTTAAAATATAAGCATAAGCCAACATATAAAATCTAGGGCAAACAACCCTTAGTACACTTTCGAGTATTTGTTTCAATGTGTATTTGGTCTTTTTCCTATACATTTTACTAGGGGTGTTCAAAGTCTTCGAATTTCGGATAGTGAAAATCACTATCCGTATACGGATATGGATATCCGAAATTCATTTTTTATTGTTTTATTTTTTTATAATAATTAGACATATAATATTATAAAATAATATAAAAAACAACTCATATCATAAAAGTCATAATATAAACTAAAAAATCTCAATCTAAAGTAAAAATATATCTAGAATTTTTTTAAAATTAGTTTCGGATAATCGGATATCCGAATATCCGAAACTTTCGAAAATCACTATCCAAATCCAAATCCAAATCCGATTTTCAGAAATCCGAAATTCGGATATTTCGGATCTTGTATGGGTACGGTTAATCAAGCAAGTCCAAATTACTTCATACTAAACACGATACATCCATTAGAAAAAACAATACCAAATACTTTAACATGATTTCACTGTAAATTTGCAAGTATAGTGTGTTAAAATCATATTCAACGAAATATATTATATACTTCTTCATTGTTCACAAAATGACAAAATGAAGACATAAACGTGAAAGTAGGAAAGTATCATCAAACGAACCCCTTTTTGTTTTTAGGGATGTTAAATTTAAACAAAAAGAAAAAAGATTTGTTTACATTAAAAACGTTGTCTTAAAATTCATACAGCAAGTATGGAGCAATAATATTCTTGTTTGTTTTATTTTCATTATGAACCACACATAAAAAATATATAGATTAGAGATCTCATCTCAATGTAGTTTTTACGGATAAAAAAATCATCATCTCAAAATCTAGATTATTAATCAAAGTAGAGATATCAAGATGAGATAGCCAATATTTTCTCTCTAAAACACTTTCTCGATATTATTATTTTAACATATATTGTTTTTTTATATATAGACGTACATATATAATACAAATCACATGGGTTCTTGTCATCGCCAATTCGTCATAGGTTCATGAAAACATTGATGCCTTTATTAAAATTATACGTAAATACCAGCATAGTGAGCCAATTATATATAAAATTATATAGGAAATGAAAATAATAAATTATTAAAGTATTCAAACAACCGAAAAAAACATGAGATATGGCATAATAGAGGCTTGAGCTTGAGATAATTTACAGAACAGAGTAAGTTTTGGCCACTGAGGCAAAAGCATATTTTATGTTAAGATATATTCAAAAATAATTTTATGTATGTTTCTATTCTTATAGATTTTTAGAAGATTTTGACACATTTTTCATAACTAATATTATTTATCAAATTTGATATCAGAAGAAACCAAGAAAACTGACCAGATACACAAACATGTTTTGTAGAAGAAAATATATATTAGAAATCACAAAATATAAACTTGATATTCATGTTAGTCAGAAATGACCAATATAAAAAGAAAAACAACTAACTATAACTAAAATTGTGATTTTAATTAGAAAATAGAAAATAGGGTCGTTCTCTTATACGTCGCGTCGCCCTAAACAACATAGAAGTTTTCATAGATATTCATGTTAGTTAGAAATGACCTATATAAAAAGAAAAACAACTAAACTATAAGTAAAGTTGTGATTTTAATTAGAAAATAGAAAATAAGATCGTTCTTTTATGCGTGCGTCGCGCTAAACAACATAGAAGTTTTCATATGTTTTGTTTTCTCGTCAAATCAAGATCACTGCCCGTCAAACATGAAAACTAATTAAAATCGGGTTTTTAAAATTTGCAATCCAAGTTACAAAAAAACATTTTAAAGGTATATGTGGGTGAGAAGTTAAGAAGGGAATGATAGAAGCAATAGAAAATAGATAAAAAGCTAGAAAAGAGAAAAAAGACTGAAAGCTGTCATGTAGGGTCGGTCCTAAAGGGGGCGAGGTGGGCGACAATCGAAGGCCGGATCTCCTTTGGGGTATGGAATTTTTAAAAAGGTTATATAAATATTATACATATGTATTTGGCCATAAAAGCCCAGTTTACCAGGCTGCTAGCGCTTCTTCGTTGCTTGGTCGGGACACATTCATCGATTTTCCAGGGTATGGCTTCTTAATAAAGAGCTATAAACTATTATTAAACCCATTAAAAAGACCCGGTAACATTTTTATTATTTTAACCTATCAAACCTTATCTTAAAGTTTATTAACATTTTAAATAGTTTAGCCCAATAGAATAGTATTTACCAAACTATTATCAATTTAATATGAAACTTGATCAAGAACATTAATTTCAAAAATACTAAAAGAACTTTTTGATTCGTTTAAACAAGTAAATTAAATTATTTTGATACAATACTTTTATTTGTTTATTGCTATAAATTTTATATACAATTTATTAGATTTAGTCTTTTTTATATGTCGTATTACAAGGACACATTTTATTATCGTCCTGGCCCAAAGTATTTTGGAAACCCTGGTTCAGAATCGACCATGCTCGTGTGGGTCTAGCCCATGCCTTTTTTGTTACTCAATGCTTTAATCTATCAAGTAGAGCCGACAAAAAATTATATAATTCACAACTGTTAAAGATTATTTAAAAGTTAGTTCTAATTATATGTAATCATTACGTGACAACAGAATGCTAGCCACCTAATATTTGCTTCTGAATATGATATAATATAGTAACAAACTCGTGAAATCGTGACAATATATAAGTAGAAATTTAGTCAACTTAAAATGCATTTAAAAATCCACGTTAAATATTATTTAAAAAAAACAGATAATAATATAATACATTAAATAAAAAAATACTTCCATGAGCAGTTATTTATTAAGGTTTTAAATAGAAACAAATCGAACAGAGTAGAACACTAGAGTCGCCTGATAGTCTTAAACCTGTTGGTGCCTTGAGATTATCGATTTTCATGGCTACTGGAAGAATCGTGTGTGTAACAGGTGCAGGGGGATTTGTAGGCTCGTGGTTGGTGAAGCTTTTGCTCTCTAACAACTACACTGTTCATGGCACCGTCAGAAACCCTCGTAATTTTTCTATCCTCAATACTTGTTGGATGTTGTTTGATTGTTGAATTTGTTGATTAATATTACAGTTTTGGTTAATTTCTTGATTGTATGTTGAATTTGGGAGTTTGTATATGTTTTTGGGTTACGTGTTCCCTACGTCTTTTGTATTTGATTTTGGTCGTGAATTTGTCTGACATTTTGGTTACAGAATGATAGTAATTGAGACCATTTTTAATTGTTAGATGTTAACCGATTGTAGAAATTGTTGATAAGTCTTATATTTTTCATTGTAGAATTACTTGTTACTGTTTTTTTTTCATTCTTAATTATGCTCGATTTCTCCCAACTTCATGTTCAATTTGGGAATTCTTAGATGTATTTTCGTTGCATTTGAGATCGGTAGTGAATTTATCTGATATTTTGGTTGCAGAATGATGGTAATTGAGACCAGTTTTATGGATTTTTTTATTTCACTTCTAGTAAAGTTCAAATATACACTAGCGATTTGTGTTCCAATTTTGTAGGATTAAAAATCAAAATCATCGCAAATCCAATGATTTACTAGTTAAGCAGCTTCACAAATTGGCTTCAATTTAGCATTTTGGGTTGTTGTAACATGTAAGTTATTCTAACACAATTTTTTTCAGTGGATGAGAAATACGCGCATTTGAAGAGCCTCGATAACGCATCAGAGAACCTGAAGCTTGTCAAAGCAGACCTTCTAGACTACGAGTCCCTTCGTGCCGCAATTGCTGGATGTGATGGTGTGTTCCATACTGCAAGCCCTGTTCCACCTAGTTCTGTACCAAACCCTGAGGCAAGTTTGATTCACATATGGCTGTAGTTTTGAGTTTTGACCATTTTCAAATTGACGTTTCACAATCAAAATCTTTATATCTTATTGCAGGTAGAACTGATCAAGCCAGCTGTTGATGGTACACTCAATGTGCTTAAAGCATGTTGTGAAGTAAATGTCAAGAAAGTTGTGTATGTGTCCTCTGCAGCTGCTGTTGCTATTACACCAAATAAACCCAAGGATGGAGTATTTGACGAGACTTTTTGGTCTGACCAAGAATTTTGTCGAGCAAATAATGTAAGCGACATAATTTTTTGGCTTTCACTTTTCTTTGCTTGCAAAGCATTGTTCTCTAAATTGCTAAACTTTGCAAGAATGAAAGATTATGGACAAAAAGTGCCACATAGAATGGTATTTTAGCATTTACATTCCATTCGGTTGTCAGGTCAATCATTCTTGCAAACTTAGAGGTGGCAATATTGTCGAAAAGGGTTCAGGTCAAAGTGGATAAAGTCATTTGTACAGGTTGGTTGGGTCGACCTGAAACATGTCTCAAGTCCAAAAATTGTTACTTTTCATAAACATCTATTGTGTCAAATATGATTATAAAAGATTAATACTATTTAATAGTGAACTATTTCTTTGAGTAAAGTGATTTTGGAGGTTTTATGCATTAAAGACACACACTTTGCCAACTTTTAATGTGGTTCTAAACCATTTGACCCGTTGGAAATTTCTTTTGCTTTACCCTTTTGACCCGTTACAAGTAAAAAATAACCCACATCAATTATTCACCTTAATGCAAACTATTGTTCTTTTTTCTGCCTAATTTCACAATAATAGTTGTTCATTTGCATCAAAAAGTCATCTTAACTATTTGAGCTATGTTATACAGGATTGGTATTGCCTTTCTAAGACAAAAGCAGAAAGTGAGGCTTGGGAATTCTCAAAAAGAAACGGTATTGATTTTTTGTCCGTGTGTCCAACTCTTGTAGTCGGGCCTATGCTGCAGAAGACAATAAATGCTAGTAGCTTGGTTCTTCTTAAGCTTCTTAAAGGTTTGTACTTTATAATACCCATGGGCCATACTCTATTTTCTTCTCTATTGTTCACAATTTACAAATTTATGCAACTTATTTAACTACTTACTGCAACATATATACAAATTTGTAACCATTTAATCTAACATACTTACTATTGCATTAACTGCACCAAATTGTATCGTCTGTCACCTCAATCTTCATTTCTGATGTAACAAATTTTGAAAAGTTACGTATTGAAATAAATTGCGGGTAATTTGTTTCTTTTCTATTAAATGACCTGGAGTTTTTTCGTAATATTTCTATTGTGCTAATACATATTTTTTACTTTCTGTTGACCAAACCTCAAATACATAAAAGATGTTAAGCATAAATACAGGAACAAACTGGCGCTCCACCGCCCTTCACCAGCCAGACCACCACCAGAACACCTCCTTAGTCCAGGAAACATGAACGTCCCCACCAGCCACCCCCGTCCCACCACAATCAGATATCGTTTGATTTATAAGCCACATCAGTGTTTAATTTTACGTTCTAACCCAGATTATGGTTTTGATTTTAGAAGGTAAGATGCGTATGTGGGTTTCATATGCTTGAATATTCGATTTGGGTTTCTGTTACAAGTTTAAGGTCTCATGTCGAGTGTGTGTCTATATGTTTTCCATGCATGTTCGCACCCATTGCATGTGTGTGTTTTTTGCAAGTTTGATTTTTTAATTATAGTTTAACGTAATTTTTTATTTTGCTTTTATCCAAGAAAATCATTTTGACCCGCTAACTCAGCAGCCACATCAGCAAAACCAGGTCCAGATCACCAACTTTCATCTTTCAGGTCATTCTGATCATTAAAGGGTAACCTTTTAAAGTTTGTTGCATCAAAAGTGAAGATCTGGAGTTCATTAAATACAGTTCATATAGGTGACAGACAAATTTTGTTGCAGTTAACTCTTTGTTTAACCATGGCATTTCTGTTGTGCAGAAGGATACGAAGAACTAGAGGACAAGTTGCGATTGATTGTAGACGTGCGTGATCTAGCGGAAGCACTGATTTTAGTCTATGAAAAACCCGAGGCCAATGGCAGATACATATGCACAGCTCATCAGATTAGGTCAAAGGAGATAGTAGAAATTTTGAAGAAGTATTATCCTGACTACAACTATCCAAAGAAGTGAGTCTCTTATCTCTATTTTCATTTTTTTTTGTTTGTTTGGGTAGAGGACGATACCCCAGTAAATTCTTAATTATTGAAAATAACGAAAAAAATACAAAACTCAATTTTGGGCTTTCCCTTATCCACACCTGGCCCATATCCAAACTAAAGCCCAAACAAAGGCCCAAATTTCACTCTATATTGGGCCCAATGAAAATTTCATCAGTTTCCTATTTTTAGTAATTTTCCAAGTTAAAGTGAACTGTTGTTGTGAGTCTTATTTTCAAAATCAACATTTTAGGGTCTCTATTTTTATTTAACAAGATTTTAGGATTTATATATTTATTAATTATTAATTATCTTGTTCATGTCAACTTTCAGGATACATTAGCACTTAATTTTTTTCATAAACGTATGGACCCTCAAATGTTAATTCTTGAAGCTTGACTCATAGATGGATAAATATTTTAATTCTTTTTTATAAACATATGGACCCTTAAATGTTAATTCTTGAAGTATGAATCATATACAGATAAATATTAGTCAATTCAAGTGCAAATTGGAACCTTTTGATCTTGTGTTTGTTTTCTGCCCATACCAACTTCATTTTACTTAACCTGCTGGCAGATTTATCGAGCCACAACACTTGATGTCAGCTACATCTAAGAAACTACAGGATCTGGGTTGGAGTTACAGACCAGTCGAAGAAACGCTCATTGACTCGGTTAAGAATTATGCTGAAAACGGTCTTCTGGGTAAGGATTAGGTTTGGTCTTCTTGATGAATTTGGTGTGTACTTTTAAGTTCCTTTTTGTCTTTTGAGTCATGTAATAAGATGAAATTGTGTTGCTTCTCGCATAGATGGCTTGTGCGACTAATGGCTCCTAGTGGACAGGACCATGTATTATATAACTCATAAAGCTTATGTATCTTAGTGTCGATTGCATGCGAAGAAACTTAATGAGAACATAAATACAAACGGAACAATTGCAGGAAGAGACTCAGTTGAAAAATAAAACATAACTAGTTAGATTTATGTGATTGGGTCGATAAGTGATCTACATCCATGGTTGAACAAGTTCGTATCCTTGCAACACAACTTGCTTATGTTTGTATAGTCTTTAATAGTTCACAAAAACCTTGCTGGTGGATTTCTTCAAGCCTATGGAACACCACAAAAATCTGAAGCATGAAGCTTTTCTTTTCTGAAGGGGCTGACTTTTCATATTCTCTTTTAGAATAATTTAAAAGAAAGATAAATATATAATATAATTAAAATGAATAAAAAAGGGGATTAGTTAGAGTATATAATCGAGTAGACAGGTGATGT
>BJCM01062397.1:0-17869 GCA_018326385.1 Flaveria bidentis | reverse complement strand
GTCACATTCCTCTATAAAAGGAATGTTTGACCTAATTTGTAATAGCCGAAGCTTGCGAGTAAATTGATATATTATCTTTTCAGAAAACTCACTCTTTATAGCCGTCACTGTTTGATTGAATATTCTTAGTATTCTTGCTTAAATTTCGTCTAATTTTTGTACGATTCCGCTGCATATTATAACCTAGTTGATCAAACTAGATCGTCGATCCCCAACAATAGTGTCCAATAATTTGTGTAGTAAATTCTTCCCACAAGTAGCCAAAGACCTATAATGGGTGTTTTTTACTATACTCTAGTAAATTGATAAAATTGATTATAATCATTATTGGACGTGATTTTAATACGGTTTAGGGGTTAAAATTTTCTTATCATAGGGTTTAGGGGTATAATTTTTATTTTTTAGCAAAGTGCGACCCTATTTCAAAAAATATGTTTTTTTTAATTGGGTCTACCTAAACGTTTTCCAGTTGGAACCTCACCACAAACCATCTCAGAAGGAAACTTCATTGTTAACTCTGAACAATTTTGCTCAGAGTGAGATTTAAACCTATAATCTTCTTATATTTACATGTTATAATTAACTTATTTTAACTAATTGAGTTAATGATCATCCGTAGTTTAGGTTTTAAATAAGATTAAGATGTTTCATATCTAGGATTCAAAACATTTTGAATCTTATTGATGATTGAGATAGTTAAGAAAAAATAAAATATTTTAAGTAAGAAAAATAGCATGATTGATGGTGAAAATTTTTTGTGGTGTGGAAGCTAGGAATAACATATGATACCATGTGTAATCTATTTATCATAAGTATGATAGATCAGTTAAAAATAGGTTAAACGTGTTCAAAGTACTTCTGCAAGTTTTTGGTAACCACAAACGTATCACACAGAGATACAAATCTCTATACGATATTAAATTGAATTGGGATGTTAAATCCCTAAATGATATTCATTAAATTGTACGCTTATAAATATATCTCATTTTTATAGTTTAACATGTTATTGAAGGTAAAATATACTCCAATAATGAAACAAGGTATTAAAATTATAGTAATTATTACATGTTTGGAAATATATGAAATCACATTGTGAAATCAAATTTCTAGAATACTTTATGAATCCACAAAACGTAAAGAATCCACATTATTGATGGCATGAATATTTGGTTTCATTTTCTTATATATTATAATCACGATGGACGTCGTCATTGTATACACAATCAACAAAGATACTGCGTATTAAAAAAATTAAGCAGCAAAATAAACTAAGAACCAAACTCTTTAATTAAGAATATGTTATCTTGTTTATTCCTTTAAACATAATAATTGATTTATTTACGTTGTGTTACCGAAATTACTTAAAATGAGCAAATAAAAGTAAACTCTCTTTTTTTTCTTTCCTTGTTTTTTCTCTTCTCTTTATTTTCTTTCAATTTAATTTATAACATATGACAAAATAAGGTTTTTAGTAATACGTGTCATTATTCTATCATATTAAAAGATACGTGTTATCATTTTAGCATATCAAAAAAATTATTTTCCCGCATATCTCTCATAATAAATACGAAAATTATAAAAAATAATTAATTTGACTTTTCTTTTTACTTTCTGTTTCCTTTTCTCTCATATCAAATGATAATTATTTTAAATAAATAAACTAAATTATCAATCTAAAATATAAATAATTTTATTTTAATAATTTATTAATACATACTAATTTATATGATTTCAGACATTTTATTTTTAAATCTAGAATAATAATTTCTAATTTCATTGTTTGTTATATTTTTTAGTTATTCATTATATTTTTATTTCACCAATAGGTAATAACTTCTAAAAAATAAAAATATTCATAAAATAATGACTTTATCATGTATTATTTATTTCACCCATATAATACATGGGTGGTATATATATTTTAGCCTTCATTTATTTGTTATTTTTTTCATTTTTCTAAGTGAATTCAGGAACATAACTTTTTTACTTTCATTCCATTATTAAAAACCCAAGAACACAAATTTTTTCTTTCCTTTTAATTATTTTCTTTCTCTTATTAAATAAACTCGAGAACAAGATGATACTATTATGTATATGCGCAAAGTATCCCAATGGATCCCTTTATTTCCATTGGCCACATTTAACATTCAATATATCGTAATACTGTTGTTACATACCTATAGGCTATAGCATTTATAATCTTACACCATATTAGTTATGGCGTCTATTGAGTATACTTAATTGTTTCTTTTGTATTGCTCTAATTGTTTTCTAATACATTTCTAATATTAAGTAGACAACAATAGAAACTTTAAATCAAGTGTACGTGAGCCGGACATATACAATATGAGGTGGAAAAGAGAAAGGAAAACAATTATATAACCGGTCTAATGTATTTAGAAGGGAAAAAATATGTATTTATAATAACTAGATATGTCACCGGTCGCGTAGCGACGGAAATTCCGCCACGATCTCAAATATCATAACGGGACACCAAAACATTTACCAGCAACGGTTATTCTGACGTAGACCCAAAGACATCAACAAACCTAATTACAAACACAGGTCACAATAATGCCTACATTTTTAGAAAACTTAAAACAAAACAAAACAAAAAAACACAAAAATCTGGCTGTCGATGGTTCCACGATCTCGAGTATCGAAACACAAATCAGAAACCTTTTGTTGTAAATCCTAAAAGCGTACCCAATTATAAAAGCGAATATCACTTGTTAGTAAAATCTGAAAGTGCACTTCGTCATAAAAACCGCTCTCCGTCATAAAAACCGCTCTCCGTCATAAAAACAGTTGTCACTCCACCGTAAAACCCGAAAGCATACTCCCTTGTAAAAATAAGCGTCGAAAAGACTGAATACAAACACGGATGCAATGATGAAATTTAACAAACAACAAAATAAACAACTTAAAAAATGTTTCTAACCAAAATGAAAATACCTAGAGTTTCAAGGTTAAATTTAAAAAAAATAAAAGTTTACTATCCATCAAAACTTTCTATTCATATATAAATAATATACAAATAATAGTTGCAATCAAATAAACTCTAAATAAAAATAGCAACTTGGATGGCCACTCGATCTTCAATGTTCAACATTTAGGGTTCAATTGATTATTTTTTAATGTGTTCAATTACAAACCAACAGTCTAAAGAGATCAAAATTGACATATGCAAATCAAACATATATATCAATATATCATAAAGTCAATGTTCAACCTTTTGAAGGGTTAAATATATTTAACAAACTATTTACTTATAATGAAGATTTTTATGCGTACATTTTTTACAAAATATTAAATACAATGCAGTATAATTCAAATTTTCAAATTGAAAAAATAAAAAACTAATTATAAAATAAAAAAATGTGTTATTTTATAATGATATTTTTATAAGTGAATGTAGTGTTTTAGATATAGTTAGGTGATTATGAAGTTGACAATTGTTTATGGTTCTCTAAAGAATATATTAAACTAAACATGATCAAAGTTGTTACAAATAGGTAAAACATAGAACGAAAGTATCATAATACCGGGATATCGATTTATTTAAATAGCCAGCCACTTATTGCTTGATTACCAGCGTGTAGCTCGTTCAGTGGATCGTGGCAGCTCGTTTAAATTTTGAGGTAAACTTATTTTTAACCATGATAACCAATTACCAAATAATTCACAAGATCTTGTCAATGTCATGTCAACCACTGAGAATATGTAAAAACATTTTGCGCTAAACAGATAGTATTTAAACGGGTTAAACTATGAATTGACTCTAGGAGGATATGAGTCATATACATGCTCAAGTTCAACTAAGATTTGAGATTACAACCCGGAGTCAGGTCGACTCGTATACTGCTCTCTCCTATATTCTCTTTTCAAGAGACTTAGAAACAAAGATCTAAGTAATTCCACTTTAAATGAACAAACACAATGTTGTAAAAAGAATTGAATAATTACATTTAAACCCCTCTTGTTCGTTATCTTATATGTGATAACATATGAGTGAGACCTGTAATTTGATTTGTAACGTGACATTTAATTTATTTATTTATCTAATTGGTTTATGTAAACAATTTGGTAGACCAGAAATAAAAATTTCAATTTAAAGACGTTATTATAACTTACTAGGTTAGAGATCATGTATTACATGAGTGGAATAAATAAAACATATTAAAATCATTAATTTTATAAATATTTTATTTTCTAAATGTTATTATCTATTGGTGAAATAAAAATAGAACGAATATTTAAAAGTTATAATACATAATGAATTAGAAATTATTACTCTATATTTAATATGTATTAATAAACTACTAAAATAATCACATTTATATTTTAGATGTTTAATAGTTTAGTTTACTTATTATAATAATTATCATTTAATATGAGAGAGACAAAAAACACAAATATAAATATATATTTTTAGTTAAAAAATCAAATTAATTATTTCTATAACTTTTGTATTTATTATGAGAGAGATGTGAAAAAATTATTTTTTTATATGTTAGAATAATGACACGTGTCATTAATATGCTAGAAGGATGACACATGTTATTTAATATACTAAAATGATAATATGTGTTTTAAAAAAATATTATTTTATTATAAACTAGCTTTAGTAACCCCGTGTATTACACGGGTTGAATAAATAAAATATAAATAAAGAAAAAATTATTAATTATAAAATAATAGACCAAGACATTATATGATTGAAAATATGTATGAGTAACAACTATAAGTAATAAAATAATAATATGAAGATTTTATTTTATTTTTTGTTTTTTTCAAAGATAAATTAAACATTTTGTTTAAAATAACATTTTAAAAAATTTTCATTTTGAAAAAATGTTCTTACTATAACTCCTTATTTTAGTTACATTTTTTTAATAAAAAATTACTTTAAAAAACCAATTTTGAAATATTACACAAAAAACAGTTTATTATTTTTTTTTTTTGAAAAAAAATAATTTATAAAAAACTATCTCTATAGAAATAAAATTAATAAAAAAGTTTCTTTCTTGTTTTTATTAAAAAGCTAATTATAATATAAAAATAAATAGATAATATTATTAATAATTAATATGGTTATTTAATAGAAGAGAGAAACGGAAAAATATTGATAAAAATAAATGTGATGGTGACAATTTTTATTATAATAGGAAAATTATTTTTATAGACAAATGATGACACAACCAATAGGGCCAATTTAACCCAACCCACTTTTTCATTAGCTGGACTCAATCGGCACTGATTTTAGAGCACAATTCAAGTCCCACATTACAATGCAACAGATGCATTTTAAAGTTTAAACTAGAATATTTTAGGTGTGTGCATTCCCTATAAATGAAAGTATACAAGTACAATATGTTTCATTAACATAATTTTCATAGAAATAATGTGTAATGTTATAGTATACAGAGGAATATTATTGTACAAAGGAGTTGTTTGTCAACTTCTGATTCATTAAATGCTAAACTAATAATAATTCTGAAACATTAAATGTTGAATCATTAAGTGATCTGAACCATTAAGAGTTAGTATATCGTTTAACTATTCAAATACAAATGTATGACCAATTCAAATAAGAGAACTTAATCATTCAGTATTTGACCTCTTAACCATTCAGCATTAGTATAGTGTTTAACCATTCAGAAACAAATATCTGAACCATTCAGATATTTGCTCGCGAAACAAACAGTCTGAACCATTAAGTGTTGGATCATTTAGACATTTGAATAATTAAAAGACTGATTAAAATACAGTCAAACAGCCCCTAAATGGTTTTTCATGCAAAACTCACAGTTTTTAATTATTTATCCTTGTGTAATAATTTTAATCCCATCACTTTATATTCTAATTATTCCCATAGTATATAACAAAAATAACTCTATGTATAATTAAAACATTATATAAAATTATGATAAAAAATAACTTATAATATATATTATTTTATAGTTTATACATATAAGGATATCATATAATTATAAAAAAGTAACTATATATGAATTTAAGTAAAGTATTTAAATACATAATATATAATAGAACCGAACTTGAGGTTGAAAAATTATCACTAATTGAGCACGAGCATGAAAATTTTATCACAAATTGAGCTCGAGCTCGAAAAGTTATGACAAACTGAGCTTGAGCTCGAGCTCGGCCTACACTAGCCTGATCTTTATGAAGTTTTTAACTTGCTGGGCCCTTGCAAGAATCAATCTCACTGGGATATAGATGTTGACTTCGAAGAATCAGTGACTCAATGAGTTCTAATGTTTTAAAGTTACAAGAACCTATTCAAATGGGGTAGATGTCAATGAAGACAGTGAATTATAAAGTTTTTAGCGGCGCCTCAATTGGATAAAGGAAGCTAGTACCGTTGGTTGCTTATTTAAAAGCTAACCTCGATACAGTGTCTATAAACTTGATCATCTTTTCTAATATTAATGACATCCAGATTTTGCATCAAAGTGGTTATAGTCAAAGTAAACAGAATAGTAAAGTAGTCAACATACAACGAGGAGTTAAGTTATCTTGATGTCTCGAAGAAGCCGAGCAGCCATGGATCCATATCTTCTGGCTTCCCAATCACTAAGAGTTTGCGGTTGTTTTGGTAATTCATTATCGGCTTCATCTTCAATCTTCTCGGTTGTATCACATTCATTCACGGGATCAAGATTTGTGTTTCCTTCTGGATTCTTTAAGGTCATAATGTAAAGTTGTATGCTTGGATGCCGATACTTGATGTCCATCTGTTAAAGTTTAAAACTAGAAAGTGAATCTTGAATCTTGATCACAAAGAAAATTAATCATGTTTATAGATGTAAGATCATGTATACCTTTGATTTGGGCACTGTTTTCACCTCGAAATGCTTCTTCCATAACTGAATCATTTGTTCATGTACATTTGTTGAACGGATTTCATAACCAATCTGCAAGAAAAGAAGATAAGAGACGAATGTGCACAACAATGAATGGGTAAGTGGTTAATGTTGTTGAATGATTACCAAAATTGTGGTTTTCGGCCCGGACAATGCAAGCATTGTCTGCAATAGTGGTTCCAAAAGATGCTCAGCATAGACCTTGTAGTAAAACACACAAGAATATAGTCACATAACACTGGTTTAAACTTTAAACATATGAACACAAAACGGATTGTCAAACATACAACATCAGTGCCAATAATGTAGTCAAAAGGTGGATTAAGTGCTGTTATATGATCATTGTTACCCCAGCTGAGCTCTGCAGCGGTTATTGACCCAATTGAATCTATGAAAATGAACACAAAGAATCAAATACTGACTACCATACTGAGGAAAAAAGGAATAATATTAATTAAAGACATTTCAAGAACCTGCGTCAGGATTCATCTGCATGATCCTGGAAGTATTGCGTTCAACATTTCGCATTAAAAGAGGCAAAACCTCAATTTGGTCTGTTGAAACAACATCACATCCGAGCAATGCCATTCCTAAAAACAAAACCATCGCAAAGGATTTGAAAATTTAATAAGAATACGCTGATTTGAGCCTACAAGATTCGAGTATCTTCATATATGTAGCAGATCAGACACAAAATATAAAACAAGATCTCACCAAAACCTGCAACGCCACAACCAGCCCCAAGTTCAATAACGCGTTTTCCTTTCAGTTTAGATGGACAAAACCTTCCCTTCCTGCAATTTTTCTCCTACAATATCCATTGATAAGGATACATTCATGCAAGAACTTACCATACACTATCAAGAACCATTAGTCATTGATTCACAATCCTTCACTCATGTTTATAAAAAAAATTTGTGAATTGATAACAAGGTATGACAGTCGTTACCAGATACTTGACCAATACCATCGAAGCATCCCACACAGTCGTCCCTAAATGCTTAGAATTCGGATCCTAACAACCGAAAATGAACAATCTCACATACCCATATGAAAATAGCTATAATCAAACACATTCAAATGTTTACACAACCATTCACCTGAGAAAACTGAAGCTGATATCCCATAACTTCAAATAGAACCGCTGATGTCTCTGGTGAATTCAACCTACAACAGAAAACAACTACTATCACATCATATCAATGACAATGCAAAAAACAAATTAGTCAAATTGGAATAACAAATAGCAAGATCAAAAATCACCTATCAGCATCCATTGAACGTCTGTAGTGATGGAAACACAATTAGCAAACAATTTCACTGCAATAGAACCAAATTAGTAAATCACTAACAAGATTAGATAACAGAAACCCATTTGAAGCGGTAGCATCTTTGATGGTGTGATCGAAGGGAGATAATACAGTTGAAGATTAACATAAATAAGGGAGATTAGACATTTTTCTAGGGTTTTGTTTTTAGAGGCAAATAATCAAACAGGTGGTGATCATACGAGTCTGTGAATACAATCAACAGATTAAATGGGATTTTTGACAGATTAACATAAAGATTCACCTTAAACTTTCGAGATTATCAAGAAATTGAATGTGGGGCGGCATATGCACAAAAGATTTGGGGGTTTCTCAGTTGATAGTTGTTTCTTCTAATCGGTGAAAATAAAAACTAATAAATAAATTCCGGTGATGGGTTACTGTGGATCAATGCAGTAAATAAGGGGAACATCAAATTAAAATTTTCATCATATAAACATTAATCTTGCTAAAATTCTTTTAGTAAGTTGACGTGTTTTTGAAGTGTAAATTAGAAGGTCGGATGAGAGATAGTCGGGTGAAGTCGGTTAAAAGGCTGTTTGATAACATTTGAATAAGTTTTTTTATGGTTCAGATGTTTAAATGTTTTAACCTTTGATGGTTTAGACTATTTTGTTTCTCGAACAAATGTCTAAATGGTTCCGTCATTTGTCTTTGAATGATTAAACATTATACTAATTTGAAACTTGATAAAATGGTGATAAAAGTCAAATGTTTGTTTTGTCTTTATCGATCGGTCACCGGATGTGTATATTCATGATTTTCATCCTAGTTTTTTGGCTAAAAAAATTTCAGCATGATCTATTTACTAGAGAGAATTACCTCCTATCATTAATTTCGACAAGTCTATGTATAAGTGGATTCCCACTCTATGTTTAACGAGACGAGCCATCTCTATTTAGAGTTTGAGTTTGGCTTGAACTAGCCTTGGGCCCGAGTTTGTTTAAGCTACATTCCATTCATCTTTTTAGTAAGCTGATCTCAAGTAGCTCGCGAGCTACTCGAATTATTTAGACCCTGCGTGAAAGACCATCTTATAGACTGAAAGGTTACCTTTTAATGGTTCATAACCTATAATGGTTAAAATGTAACCTTAAGTCTGAATAGTTAAGATATTATTTTTTAACCATTCCGACATAATGCAAACCTCTTAAATATCATTAAGAGGCTATCAAAAAGTCACTGTTTTCCACCAACAAAGCAGAACATGAAAGAAGGAAAATCTTGGCATTAGGCTTTTCAAGCCCAAAACAACAGCGCTTTTCTTTTTAGGTCGTATGTGATTTCTAATTGTTCAAACGCTCTCATTTTTGAAGTGTAAAATGGTATCAACAATGGTGTATATGTGAAGTTAAATGTTTATTCAAAAAGCCATTCAATCAATTATTTGTGAGTTATATACATGTATTAAATTTAGCATTCACATGAAACGTCACATCCGATCACACCAACATCCTGAATTAGAACTGCCCTTGACCGTCATGCTTCAATCCAGTTGTCGCCTTACCTAAACTCTGGTTTCTTGTCGATTTGAAACCGTTATAACTGAGACTGAATAAACATGTCTTGTTTTAAACACTTGTTTAAATGAAAAAGTCCATTTTGTATTGTTTTTACTTGAACTTTATAAAGGATTGGTAGCTCGAATAACTAACTCCTATGTTGATGGATCAATTTCTCATTCGATGATATTATAAATTTCATTGTATACACTTTTAAGTTTTAAGCACGCTTTCTTTCAAATCATTTGTTTATCAAAGGTTTGCTAGAACGCATCACGCCTTTTATCGCTACTATCATGCGTTAGGTGATTATTATCGGTTTAAAACTGGTTTTTTGGCCCGACCTTGATTGGTTAGATCAAAATAGGATCAAACTCGAATCAACCTTGGTCTACATTCCACGAATCTTTAAATCTTAGGTTCGGATCCAATTTGGGTTTGATTCTATTGGTGTAGTATTTATCGTATACAGTCCTAACGATGATATAAAAAAGCTAAAAGTTGGCAAATTGATGTCTAATTACAAGTAAATCTTTCTTTCATATCAGTGGAACAATGTTCATGAAAACATCATATACTTCAAACAATTACAAGTAAAATTCTTTTAATATCTTTTTCTTTAATCAAATATGCATAATTCATCCCCTTTTCGCTGTAAGTTTTCCTGTAGTCCATTGCTGCAACATTTGTAATGCAGCAACGGGTTGATCCATTGGAACCATGTGTCCAGCATTATGAACCTTAAGAAACGTAAGCGGTCCATAGTTCTTCATGACTCCGGCTTCTTTCCCACCAACCACAAACGAAACATTCGAAGCTGCAAGAAACTGTTTCTGACCAGACCACACCATTGCGTCAACCCATCTCGAATTCCCTACAAATTTCCCAAATGTTCTTTTAAACTGGACAGACTGGTTACAAAAATAAAAAAACCTGTGATGTTCATGTAACTTTTTATGTCGTCAGCTAGTTACTTACTAGTCGTTTTTATAACAAAACGTCATTGTTCTAAAAATATTAATAAATATTTTTTAATTTTTAAGGAATTTAGATGAAGATCATACCGAGCCAATTGCAAATAAGATCATATTCTCCGGCGTATACAAGCAAATCGATTCCTTGCTCCAAAAGCGCTGGAATCCCGACTTCAAGATCTCTCATCCAATCAGTTAGCATCGCTTCGTGCACTGTATCACTACACGAAACAAAATCTATGTTGCTCGGCACACCTAAAGCTGTTTTCACCGATGATTCGGTTAGAAAGTTTTCCATGTTGGAGAAATCATAGCATAAACTCCCCTCACATTGCTTCCTTATATCGTAATACTACAAATAGAAACAAAAGAAACAATAACTAACATTGAATGATAATGTTTTCGCGTAGTTAATATCGTTTGTTCTTACGTTTATATTGCCTGTGATATCCATGATATCCTCGAAAATTTCCTGACAAGTTTCGAACGCTACCATACATGTGGTTGTACCCGTTGTACCTAAAGATACAGTAACATATTCTTTTCAGAACTAATAATATGTTAAGACCTGTAACGAGAAACACTAATGAATTTGCATAATATGCTTTGAATGCGATATAGAAGACAGTTGTATAACCGCCTCTATTTTTTTCTCCAGATACATTTAATAATTTATCTTTTATGCATTGTGTATATACGTACCACATTCTTTGATTGCCTCTTCACAATCTGGGATTTGTTGGTTTATTTGCGCGTAATCCGATTGTGAAATCAACTTGTTAGCCAACGCGTAGTCAGTATACGCTTTATACTGGATTGCAGGATCTGTAAGCCCGTTTCCGATTCCAAAACCCTTCAAGTTTATATGAATCCCCTCTTTGTTCTTATTCCCTTTATTAACTCGAGAAGCAAACGCCGGAATGTAATGCCCGGCGTATGATTCTCCAGTTATGTAAAAATCGTTGTTAACGTAATCCGGATGTGCCTTAAAAAACGCCTAAATCACAAAAAAGTTCAAGATCAATCCAAAATAGCGACAAAATAAATGAATAACTTGATAGAACAACTTAGGGTTTTAAAACAAACCTGTAAGAAGAAATAAAGATCATTACTAACACCAGTTTCATCGTGGCGGATGTCTTGATCGCTAGAACTATAACTGAAACCGGTTCCAGTTGGTTGATCAACGTATATCAAGTTCGATACCTGTCACGAAAATCAACTCGCGAGTCAGTAAGTGTCGCTTGGTTCGACACGTTAAAGATTGTTATGAGCCAAATGGACCTTATCCCAGCCGTAGTCGTTCCAGACAAGTGACAAGTTGTTGGTAAGTTTAAAGGGGCCATTTTCATAAAATAAAGCCAGTTCACTACTGCACCCTGGTCCACCGGTTAGCCATATAACCACTGGGTCAGTTTTGGCTTTTCTTGATTCAAAGAAGAAATAGAACATCCTGCATAACAACAAAGTCCATGTTCAAACATTATTGGTCTTGGTTTCTGTTTTCTAGTGGTATAGAAAATTTCGACTCGTTCAAAAAGACCCGACAATCACGGATTAGAGGGCTTTCGACAACAGACTGATTTGTGGACATGTATTGAGCAGGATCAACACTGCTACAAAATTGACTTTCAACAACGAAAATATCAACAGTTGATATGGATGGATTGGTTAAGTTCCAAATAAGATGGAACAAATATAAAAATTTTATGTTTCTAATCGTCGTTGTTAGTTAAAAAGGTTCACTGGTTAAATACTCGTCGCTAATCAGGTAAACGTCTATCCAACCATTAAGGTAATCCGACAGTGATGTTGCCGTTAGTGATCCTTCAGTAATGTTGGTTGGTGATCCATCCGTAAATTCTTTACAACAACTCTTTCTCGCGATTTTTCATCGAAGGGCCCTACTTTCACCGAGGATTACCTTTCTGTCGTTGGTCGTAATTAAGTGGAGTAAAGAGATTATAAATTTGTAATTAGTCAATATGATTGGCTGGATTTAAACTAACAACTACATGCCATAATCTAATTTAAAGTCATTATCATAACCTACAAACATGAATATGCATATTTTTAAAAGTACAATGCATCCACACCAATACTCAAATAATTAAAAGATCCTAAAAAAGAAATTCTACCAATAGAATAAAGAACTAGTCAAATTTCCTAACTAATATTCCTAACTTTTCCTAATCATCATGGTATTTTCAAAGGGTAGGTTTTTCTTCCAAAAGTTCACATTTTTACATGAATTATATAACACCCACATAACTAAAAGGTGTTCAATGTTATCTTTATTGAATTATATCATACTTAAACTGCATAAAGACTGCATTTTTAGCATCAAGATCATGTTTCACTAAACGAAAACATACCGGGCATCAACTGTATGTTCAATGCGATAATATCCAGCATGTTGAGCAAGATCATGAACCGTGGCACCCGAGTCTCCAAGAACCGATAGAGATAGCCGTTTCTCCACGATCCCAGATGGTGTAACTCTGAGTTCTTGATCGAGATACGATGAATGATTGTATGACTTAACAATATTAATATCAAGATTTGGATGCAAATTGAGGTCTTTGATGAGTTGGTTGCTTGTTTTTCTCAAAGGTTTTGAATGATGAAGAGATGGAATGGTTCTTGAAGATGATGATGAAATGAAAACAACAAGAAAAAGAGGAATGAGATAGAGAATGTGAGGAGGAGTAGCCATGATTGTGAAGATGTAAGAAAGAAGGTTGATTTTGTTGGTGTGCGGGGGTATGATGTGTGTATATATAGTGTTTGCTTGCTTCTTGTTGGCATGGGACCATGATTTTTATTTTAAATGTTTTCAAAAACAGATTAGTGGAATACTAAGACGTCGTAATATACTATAAGAAAAAAAAAATTCATATATATAAATTAAAAATGATGATACTTTATATTTTGATATGAATTTACATTTTTATAGAAATATAAATATTTAGATTAATAAGATATAGAGATAAATATTAAACTAATAAAAAAAATCTACTAAAGGAAAAGAATTGAAATTGTTTGAAATTTAAATTGACTGAACAATCATACCAACAGTCATCCGGTTCAAATACAAACGATTTAAAGAGACATATTTAGACGTGTTGTGTATATGTTTCTAGTCCGACTGTCCGGTCTGATCTGAGTCTGAAAACGTCGGATGTTTTTAAACACATTATTGTGTGTGAATGAATGTGAAATAGATGTAAAAAAATTGGAAAAGGAGATGAGGCTTATTATGTCCATTGTTTTGTCATTGGGCAGCTTTCAACAGTTGTATTCTTTATGCCAAACTCATTTGGACCCATTCTTCAACCTTTTATTATTTAAAATCTCACGATAACATCTATTTGAATTTTGAATAAGATAATTATATGATAATGACAACCGTCTAAAATAATAATTATACAATCATGAGAAATATGTGTTTATTGTTTATTATTGTTTGGTTATGTGTTTGTTAAATATCTAGCACTTTTTGCCTATGAAACTAGTTTATTTTTACCCTTTTGGGTTGTTACTCTATATTCCAAATAAATCTTGAACATCGATCATGTCATTTTACCTCCTATACACCTTCTCTGAGATTTGAATCCCAATAAATTGATGTTCTTGCAAAATAATATTACAATGATTATGTGATTTGTTTGTTTTTATACTTTTGGATTAATAGTATATTCCATACAAATTTTAAATATCGATCATGTCTTTTGTTTGTTACATATAAATTGATATTATTGCAAAAATAATATTTCGGTGGTTATGTGATTTGTTTAATCTAAATTGTTGGAAGCCTACTATATATTGTCAAAATATCTTTACTAAATTAAAAGGGTGTCTCCCTTTTGTCTAATCCAAATAAACTCATTTGACCCCTTTATTCTATCATTTTGAAAAAGAAAATGCCACTACCTTTTACGAAATGAACACATCAATGTTTGTATATTACCATCCATTTATTAAGCGAATAGATATTTAGACACCGTAGAACTATACATCAACATCATAAATTTTTATACGTATCGTATAGCCTCATAAGTGTCGTAGGGGGTTCGTATAGTCCTATACGTGACGTATAACCCCTCTGACAGCCACCTAAATTTCCTAGTAGTCAGTGTCGAAATTCGATATACGCGTCATGTAGCCTTATATGTGTCGTATAAGTTTATATGTGGCATATAGTCAACTGACAACGCCCCTAAATTTTCTTCGTTTTTAGTGTTTTCGACCTTATACACCGCGTATAGTACCATACGCGACGTATACGTGGTATAAGAGGATATCGATTTATTCAAATGGGTGTCCCTACGTTAGTAACCTTTATTAATCCTTTTCCAAAATGTTTTCAGAACTATAGTAGATTAACCTATTATATTTCATATTATCTCTTTATCATTTTCATATCCTTTTCGACGTGGAGGCTAATTATTAAATGATTTGGAACGGTACATTATTTTTGCACCTTGTCTGTTGTCGTCAAATAATTAATATTTTCATGAGTTCTAGTTAACACGAAACCAAGAGAGACATATAAACTAGAAAAACATGTTCATTAAGTCCCAAACAATGATAATAATATATATAAAAGATGAACGATTTTTACAAAACAACAAGACGTTAAACTATTTAACAATTGCACATGATACTGATGACGACGAGGATGCTATCGACGATGAAGAAGATGTTGTAAGCACATATGAAGATACCAAAAAGCGAAGAAAAGCCAATTTGATTGATCATTATTATGAAGACCATTGTTTTTTTTATGAACCAATTTTTTGACAGCTCATGTTCTACAGATTTATCGCTTGCTGAAGATCAAAACAAAAACACAACTTTGTTTGAGATTGATATATTTTTAATATTTCTTTAATATTCATTACTACTTACATGTTCAATATTTTTAATCAACCTGCGTTATATATAAGTTTCTAATCTGTTTATTTGTGTGTTGTTGACATAGTTACATTAATTGTAATGTTACTTCATGTATACTCGAGTGTTGGCTGTTGGTTCACTTGTGAAAGTATACTAATTAAGCATCATTAATTCATCTTTAGAAGTAAATGAAATATGATAATGCTTAACCTAGAATTTGGGGTGTTCAATATTTAAATTAGTTTCGAAAAACTCGAAATTAAAATATATACGAATCGAAACTCAATGAGTTGAAATTCAATTTGAAGTCTAATTATCGAATTTAAACCAAATTTCGAATGTATGATTTTTTATTTGAAATTCAAATTAAAAGTATATACAATTACATTTATTTATTTTATATATTAGTTTAAAAATATGTATATTAGAAATTAAGAATAAAAATTTTAGAAAAAGTATATAATCTACTTTTTAAATCCTTATTGGTATTTTTTGCCTTATTGGCACTTGATATATTTATGTGTAATGCTTGTTTTTTTCTATTTTTATCATTTGAAATTGGATCTTTCCAATGAAATTTAAAAATATTATTCAATTAAGTATTTTTTTTTTTCAAAATACGATTTGGATAAGATCAAACTTCCATTTGAATTAGAATTTTTTTTTATAAATACAAATGTATCATGTTTGAATAATTTGATTCGATTTCGATTTCGAATTCGACTTACCTTTTTCAAATCCGAATCAAATTCAAATGTTGTTTAAAATTTTCATAATCCAATTAATTTGTTCGACTAATTCGATTCATAACTCGAATTTGATTCGATTAACACCCCTACATAAAAATTGTTGTATAACATCACTACAGGTGATTGCTGTTATTATAGGATTACGAAACACTAGTTCTTGTTCAACTTAGAAGCTTACATACGAACCATGACCATGCATGATGCATGCCACATAGACCTACATGGAAATCAAATTCATGCCATATATATGCACCTGCAGCATGGAAAGCCCATATTAATAAAATAAATACCAGGTGTATACTAGGTTCATCAAAACTATAGTATAATTGTGTGCAACTCCAAATAGAGTGAAATTGTTAACCCAACTTAGTTTGTATCAATTTATGTAATTTACTTGTTCTTTATGCATTTTGATGTAATATGTTTTGTTATATATATCTTGCCTTTGTCTCCATTCATGACACACAATCCTTTCTTTATGCTATAATAAAAAAGTAAATCGAAATGTCACATGTCAACATCATAATCTTTCTCATCAAAATTTTATCACATCTTTTTCCTATTAGATAATTACCTTAATTACTAATAATATTATTTTAATATTTTTTAATATTTAATATATTAAGAAAGAGATCTATTTATTAAGGTTATTTCTAAACAAATTGATACTTCTAAAAAGAAAATTTTCTAAAAACAAATAATAATCAAATTTGGGAGTTGTAATAAGAAATTTTAAAAAAATGCATTTTTATACGGTTTGTTTTAGAACAAAATTTTTATTTAAAAGAGTTTAAAAAATAAAATTTTAAAAAGTTGATATCACTGTTTTATTATTTATAGTTATTTCTCATATGTAATTTAAGTTATATCATATTTTAGAATATCATTTTATAATAATAAATTTATTATGTTAATATTTTATTTATTCAACCCGTGTAATATACGGATTTACTAAAACTAGTTACACCATAATATGGTATCAGAGCAAAAGCCTAGCCATTAACCTCCCTTTGAACTAATGTTATTGTAGAAATCATCACTGATTAAAAATACAATTTTCCAAGTTTTTTTATTGGTGCATGTGTAATGTGTTTATCAATGATCATAATTGGGAATGTTATATGACTGGGATTGAGTAAGACTGATATTCTTACTGAGAATCGAATATGATAATCAAGTCAATGATTGAGTGGCGGAAACAAACAATCAAAAAACATTTAATGCAATATAATACTCATAAATGCTTTTATGTTTGTATATATCAAAGTTGATTTACAGCGAATTAATTACAACAAAAATTTTCTATCTATCAGCCGTCACCTTAGTACGAGGTAAACTATTCTATTTATAGGCAGACAAGATGCCTTTACAAAATGACTAAACTACCCCTGACCTATTACATCAGAAACTAGTCTAAGTCTTGATCCGCATCTCTGCTTGTTCATCCGCATTGAAAAATGCGGATGCGGATGAGATAATCTTGATCAGCATTTCTTCACTTGATCATCCGCATTAGTATGTTGGTCATCC
>BJCM01062396.1:0-23691 GCA_018326385.1 Flaveria bidentis | reverse complement strand
ATAAAGTCTACAAAGATTTAATAAAAAAGAAGTTGTTAAATTAAAATTAAAGTTTTAATAAATTTAAAGTTTAAATTGTAATTATTCTTTTATTTATTTAAATTATTTAATTTTATATTTATTTTAAATTCCAATCATAACCCCCTTTTAAAAGAATTAAAACTCACCAACTTTCAAAATTGACCATTTATTTTTAACATGTTTCAAATTTGTTACTTGAGAAACTCTTTTTGCTCATATAGGACTTGGACTTAAATAAATTAAACATCTTATGTTGTTGTTTATATTTTTGTGTATTATAATGACTTAATTGACTTGTATTGTTCAATGAATAATGGTATTTAATATTATTCAAACTAATTTAGTTTCATGTGCTATGAACAATCGTTTCACATTCGTCCGCCCCGATGATTCCGCCGTCTGTCGTGGTGTGACAAAACATACACACACACACATATATATATATAGTAGCAATTCATGTCAACAGTTACGAATAAAACAAGTTTATAGATAACATATAGCTACAATCAAACCTTGACAAAGATATCCATTACAAGTTATAACGATTAACTAAGTGTACTTGGTTCCCATAATGAACAAGTATACGTCATTAGAAGCCGGCAATAACCTCGGCTTTAGCATCAAATAAGTTTGTCAGAACCATAGATTTATGACGTCATCAGGCTACCAATAGTTAATTATTGTCAACATATAATGTCTATCATATAAGTCTCACAATATTATTAATAACCATGACAAAATTAAAGGTGAATTGCTAGTTCATTTACAAGTATTCAAGACGTTTACAAGTGTAAGTTTATACGTTAACATATTTCACCCCAAAATGTGTGAAATAAGGTAAAAAATGGGCATGAAAACTCACTTGATATATATAAGATAATAATAAGAAAATAAACGGAGCTCCAACGATTTCTTTTAGAAGATACCTAACGTATATATTTCAAGGTTAAGTTTAAAGGTAATATTAACTATTTAAAGTGAACTAGGATTTCAATAAAGATTTGGGTTTTTTTCATAAACAAACGAATTAAATAATGGATTTACTTATAAAAAGAATTACACAATTCAAGTAACGAAATTAAACTATTTATAATAACGGGTAAAATTAAATATAACGTGTGACTAACTTTTATAATTATTTAAAATAACATGATTAACAATAATTATAAGCAACGTATTTTCCAATAATAATTTATTAATATAATAAAAAATCCATTTTATGTTAAATAAACTAAAAATGAGTTTTGTTATATTGTTTTATTAAAATAATATTTAATATTTAAACTATAAAAACATGCAGAATTTAATTTGGTGCACTTAGAAGTTGTTAAAGTTTACAAAAATGTTATTCCATAATAATTAAATTTTTCTGTAATTAAAATTTCTTAAAAAACGTTTTTAAAAAAAATATTGGGGTGCCCGGGTTCGTACCCCGGACCCCAAGGATGAATGCATAGGTTGTTAACCAGTAGGCAAGGGCGCCTAAGCCTGGTAGAAGCCCGTTCCAAATTTTTTAAAGCACAGGTACAAAGAATCCCCTAATCTCGATGAACCCTAGTTTGATTTTGCTCAAACTAAAGCACCAATCGTATGTGTTAATCAAAATAACCATGGGGCTTTTGTTCCCCGTGCTTAAACAAATGTAAGGATGTGTTTAACCTACCCGATTTTGTTCGAGAATGATGAGGAAGAAGATGGAACGGTCGCGGCCAAGCTTGGATTTGTTTGATGTGTAAATGGTGATGATATCCAAAATAATTTTGTGTGAAGCTTCAGAGAGTGTTGTAGACTAGAAACCCCTTATCAATTGAAGTTCAGAATGCCCAAATAATGATGAACACCTTGGTTGTAGGTTGCGATGAAGATGGTAATCGAATGTGCTATGTTCGTGTGTTTCGAATGAATTGAAATTGGTAATAGTTTAGGTATAGTTAGACGGTCGTTTAGGTTCAATGAATTGGATTATTATTGAGTTTTAATTCTCGAACGTTGGGTGTTTGATGATCGGCGGTTACTCGAGATCGAACGCTCTTGTAACCGATGCTAAACTTAATTAAAGTGCAACAAATGGTTTGAATCCTCTTCATGAATGGTTGGAAACCGATTTTTTGGGTTGAAACCCGACGAGTCTAGGGTATCGGCCTCGCCGGAGCTCGGTCGGAGGAGAGGATGGAAAAGTGGGAAGAGAGAAAGAGGGGGGTTCTTTAAAATATTACACTCCTAGCCCCTATAGTTATAATTCTTGTTATTTTATGTACAAAGTTTATATTTAAAGTTTCTAAATTGACAATAAAACCTCCCTGAACTTAATTAAACTTTAAGTTTTAATTATTTTATAACTTATCAATTATTTAACTTTTATAAATTATTTTTTCTATTATTATTATATTTTATCTTATTTTATTATTATTATTATTATTATTATCATTATTAGTATTATGTTTATTTTAATAAAATCAAATTACTAACTCTTAAATTAGTAAATTAATGTAAAATAAAAGAAATTACTCATATAGTTTCATAAATGACATAAATGATCCTTACAAGAATATAACGGGGTTAACTATTAATTAACAAAACATGAAATATTACATGTGGGGAAGTGGAAGAGGTAGGTGGTGAAGAAAATGACATTTAGTTTTGTTTTTTTCTTACTTAATTTGGTAAGAAATGTATTGGTTGGAGTTTGGATTTATTTTATTTAATTATTTTACCAGCTTGGTAGAAGTGCGTGTTACCGTGAGGTTGATTAAGTTGGATTAGAAAAAAGATTTTTTAAGAACTGGATTGACAATTGAACCGCGAGGTTTATTGGTTCTATAGTTAGTATGCAAGTCAGCTGGTTTGTTTTTAAAAATCTTATTAACGTAGTAGAAAATAATATCAAATACAATGAAAAAAATCTATTTTTTTGCAAACATAAGGAAAATGATTAGATAGAAAGTTGAATAGAAAATCAAGTTCAAAATCACTAACAGATTATGTGGTTTTTCAAGTTTAGCCACCTAGGTTTTAGATTTTTTTTATGTGACCACTAACAAGTTTTTTGATATTAGGGGTATAATTGAGTGTATTTTGTATCGTATGCTATAGGAAGTGTCATTATTATTACATTACTTCGAGTTGATGAACATAATATGAATGAACATCATAATTGTCGGTGTAGATATTATCAAAATCAGTACATGTATTCGACAAAGTACAAAATCACGTCATATAAGATAGAAGAAATCAACCAAACTCTCACACATGTGCGTGGAAGAAAACACCAGTTTACAATAATACTTTAACTATTATACTAGAGTACTTTAAATTTTCCACATCTATTCTTTTAAGTAATAAGTTTCTGTTTCCATGAAAAGCATTGTGTAAAACAATTGACTATAGTCAAGAATGATTTTCTTTTAAGAAGGAATTGTATATATTCTTGTTATATATATATATATATATATATATATATATATATATATATATATTACTAATTAATAATTTATTTGTGCATTACCGTTTGTACTTTAGCTTTAATGAGTTGTATTTATTTTTTGTATTTTTATATTTATTTTACTTTTAACTTTAATACTTTTACATCTTTTACAATTTAACCCCCATAATTTTTCACTTTCAACTTTGATCCTATACAATTTTCATCTTTTATAAACTTTCATTTTACGTTCGGTCTAATTTTACGAGTTAATGCGCCGCAACGTACACATGTGGTTTAATATTTTTACGTCTACTTTTTTAACCATTTAACGGCCCCGTCACAGCACGCGTCCTAAATCAACTTAGGGGTTGTTTGACAGTATCTGAATCAGCCTCTTAATGGTTCAAATGTCTTAATAGTTCAACACTTAATGGTTCAGACTGTTTTGTTTCGCGAGCAAATGTCTTAATTGGTTAAGAATTGTTAAGCATTATACTAATGCTGAATTGTTAAAAGGTCTAATGCTGAATGGTTAAAACCTCTTATCTGAATTGGTTAGATATTTGACTTTAAATAGTTAAACTATATACTAGTTTTTAATGGTCCAGAGCTCTTAATGGTTTAGCACTTAGGTCTTAGGGTCAATTTGGCAACCTTTTAATCAGACTCTTAATTGTTTAGATGTCTGAATGGTTCAGATTGTTTGTTTAACGAGCAAATGTCTAAATGGTTCAGACATTTGCCTATGAATGGTCAAACATTACACTCAGTAGCAGAACCAGAGAATTTTTCTAGGGGGTCATTATTTTTCGGTGATTTGATTTGTCACGAAACTGCATAAAAACTTTCGGGTAGTCCGAATGGGTTGGGACGAAATATAATTAAATTGCGTAGAAAATCTTAACAAAACAACAAACAATTTTTGCCTTTATTCTGAAGGACCCCATGAAAAATCATTTAAATCAATTATGGACTAGTATAATTATTACTAGATGAAGAATGAACGTTCAATAATTTTTCTTTTTTCACAACAAAACGGTCCATGTCCCGGGACGGATCAATCTTTTTTTTTTTTTTTTTTGGGGGGGTTAAGCAAAATAAAATTCAAAGCCCTAATATAAAAGTTTTTTGTATTGTTAAAACGGCTTTTAACTGCCGCTAGTCTACTTTATTAACTATATATACCTATAGTTTATAATATTTAAATCCTCCACCACATCAATAGCCTGCATATTAATAATTTGGGGACTTAAAACCAAACAAGAAAATGATAATTAACTAACCTAGACATATATCAAGTGAAAAGAAATCGGAGGGAGGTATTTAATGTTAGGGTTTCAAGGGTAAAATTATACTGTTTAATTAGTGAGAAAAAGAGAGTAAATTCATAGGTTGCAAAGCTTGAACCCATGACCTCTTCCTCATTTGCACATGTGTTAACCAATAAGCCAAGGACATCTTTAAATTATACTCTAAAACTAAAAATACTAATGCATTTACCTTCTAAAAAACTATGGCTTCACTAAAATTTCGTTATTATACATTACACTATCGACTCAAAAATCAATGGGGTCACTTGACCCCGTTCACTTAGTCTTAGTTCCGGCCATTATTATACTAATATTGAATAGTTAAGAGATCTAATGTTAAATGGTTAAGATCTTTTATCTGAATTGGTCAGACATTTTCCTTTGAAAAGTTAAGCAATATATTAGCTTTTATTGGTCAGACCTCTTAATGATTCAACACTTAATAATTTGAATATTTTATTAGTTCAATACTTAATCATTCAGATATTAACAAACAGTCCCTTAATTGTTTAGACTTTTTATTGGTTCAGCATTTAATTATTCAAACATTGCCATACAACCCCATTATTATGTTTTTTAGTGATTTACGTTTCACGTGCATAGATCAACATTTTAATATCTACTTTCCAATCGATTTTATTTTTTTCGTTTTTATTTACTTTCTAATATGATTTTTTCCAGTGTTGGTGATCGTTATCGATGATGTGTCATTGATGGCTTGGTGCTACTTAGAACAGTTATATGCTCACCGCCACAACTCGGAAAGTTTAATACTAGTTTCAAATCATTATCAACTAATGAGCCACTAAACAAGGATTTTAAAAGGCAATTCAACACTTTTCGGCCCGGATCAACTAACCTAAGCAAACTATTAGATTGGATTATGAATATATAAAATCTTTTTATTAAAGATGACCCTAATAATTTAAGAATTCTTGACCCATTCCTACACAAACTTCTAAATAGAGTTGTCCTTAGTTATATCATAGTCTTTCAACCTATTATTGTTAGACCAAAATAGTTACTATATATATGTTGTGTGTATTTTTGTAATTTTATGATTATGCATGTACGTAACTTCTATTATTTTAAATATACTATTCCTCCTATCTGGAGGTAAGGGTTTTCACCATTCACATGGTATCAACTAGCGACTCTTTGTTCTCTTCCTTTACGATCTAGTCCGCCGCTACCAGATTCCTCTATCAACCTCAGCTCAAATTTGGACAGCCCTTAAAGATGCTTATAGAAGTTATTCCGTCGAACGTGTACAAAGCCTATGAGATCAACTTCGTCTTCTCAAAAAAGGCACTTCCACTGTTTCGGATTATGGTCGCGCCTTCAAAGGCCTATGCAAGCAGCTATCTGCTATCAGGCAACCTGTCGAAGAGATGTACAATATACATTGGTTCTTGTGTGGCCTTGGTCCCGTTTTTGAGACTTTTTCTATCGCTATTCGCGCTACCAAACATGCCCCAGCCTTTCGTGATTTGCTCTCGCAAGCCTAAAGTCATGAATTATTTCTCAAGTCTCTTCATGGCACATATCAAACTTCGACTCCACCCGTGGCATTTGCAGTTTCTCACTCCCGACCTACTAATGTTTCATGTGGTTGGGGTCGCTCTACTTTATTTACCCGTGGTGGGGGTCGTGGTCGGGGACGTTGTTCTCCACATTGTCAACTATGCTAGGAACATGGTCATTATGCAAATAAATGACCACAACTAGTGTCACACCTCAACCGATAGCGGAAATATCGGGACGCGAGAAATGATAGATTGTTTAAAGACATCATAGAACTAAAGTGATAATATATTAAGATTAAATTTCATTTTGATAAATCAACGTAACATTACAATGCTTCAAATAAACATACAAAAATTTTGAGAAATACAAGTCTAAAACAAACATAACAAAATGGTAGATTTGATGTCCATCTAATTGAGTTTCTTGATAAAGATTCAAATATTTCCTGCAACATGTATAAAATATTGGTCAACATATGAATATGTTGGTGAACATATAAGTTTAAATACATAGTATAATAGTGAATAAATCTCAATTCAACATGACTAAAATACACTAAAGTTTGTACATTGCTAGCATGCAAAGCCAATAATCAAACCAAAGTGTCCACTAGCGTAATCTTAGCATTAAAATGACTAAGACCGTAAATATGGAATAACTTAACATAGACCCATCATAATAGGGCGGATGTACTAGTCCTATAGCATTATACATGTTAAAGGAGGTTTAGATTGCTTGCAAGATAATGTATTCTAGAATGTATTCATAAATAGTATAACAAGTAAGCATGTTCGTATGAATTGAGTTTTAAAATGATTTTGATTGAATGAATAATTGAGTGTATTTGATAATCGATACATGTTACAACCCAAATAGTGTTAAAACAAAATGGGTGAAGTATGACTCACGGTTTGGCGATTAGAATCCACAAGAATATACGAATGAGTTTAAAAGAATTCACCAAAGTCACCCTAAAAGGTAAACAAAAGTGTGTAAGTTTAGGGTTCAAAGTTCGAGATTTTAGCCATTGAAAAGTATAGGAAAATTACAAATATGAGAGTACATAAAAGTATATACTACTTAGACACTTATTTAGACACCATATATGTGTGTGTTCTTTATGAGTATTAGTCACTCATTAAAAGTCCAAAATAAGGAATCATAAGATTAGTAAAATATCTACATTAACACATAATATTCAACTATAGTTGATTTATATTACGGTTTGGTTTTGACTATTTATTAAGTAGATATAAATATAAGTCATGTATTAGAGGTAGGATAATCCACAAACCTCAAGTTTTATATTCATATAAATCATGTATTAGAGGTAGGGATATACACAAAACTCAAGATTGTCACCATTGCATAAAATCTCCATATAAGGGTGATTCGGATGGTCATGAGTATATAAAAAGTACTAAAGTAATTAACTAGTTTGACTAAGTGTTCGAGTAGGGTATGGTGGATAAATTAGTTGTAGAACCAAGTTTCAACATCACCATTTCATACTATAACATAAGCCTTTCAACATTGGTTGGAGGCTCGGTTTGGTTTCATCCACTTCTTGATTTGTAGATCACTTAGTGTTTTGTAAAGATGAAAGAATGGAATGTAAAAGCCTTAAAATTTCAAAAATATAACTTTGACACAAGCCTTCCAACATTGAAGTTGTTGGTGACTTGGTTTAGTATGTAAAAGGTTTAAAAATAAGACAAGAAAACATGTATGAAAGAATCAAGTATAATATTTCCAACTTGGACCTCAAAAATAGGGGTTTACCATACTTGTGTCACCTTGATGACTAAATGATTATGTCCTAGAGGTTATTTCAAGTGGAAAAGAAAATGAAGAAGAAAGTAAGAAGAGAAAGAAACTAAATAAAAATAAAAACTCACAAGTTGTTCTTGAATATTTATTGCAAAAGGAAGAAGTTCTTGGATGGATTGAGAGAGTTTAAAGTGATGAAAGTGATTAAAGAGTGATTTGAGTTAGTATTTATAGATGAAAATTATGGTTGGGCGTTAAAGAAAGTTGTTGGGGAGATGAGTGGAGGTAAATTTAATAGTTTTAATTATAACCCCTCAACTTATTTTCTTTATTAATTTGCACCTTAAACTCATGATTAAGCATATTTTGGATATATTTACATATAAACAATAAAAGAAAACTTATAAATAATTTTTTTGAAAAATAAATCTCGACGAGTTGCTCGGTTTTGCATTAACAAACGTATTCATAATTGTTTAATTGTTAAACAAGCATATAATGAACAAGAATAATATAAATTAAATATTGACATTATGATCAAGTCTTGACATTACAAGGATTGAAGAAAGAGGATAATTACAATAAAAAAGTAAATGGAAACTACAGAACGTTACAACTAGCGTCTTTCGCTACCAAAGTTGTTCCGGTCGATACCAACCTTGCTAAGGCCTTCCATGCTTAGTGTCATGTTACTAAGTCATCTCCTGATTGGAATGTTGACTCAGGTGCTACCACTCATATGGTTCAGTCCCCTGGTGATCTTTCACATGTTTCTCCTTATGGGGGTAAGACTCGTATTACTGTTAGTAATGGTGACACTTTACATGTTTCTCATATGGGTTCCTCTAAAATTCCTAATAATGTTAACTTGAATAATATCCTCGTTGCTCCCCATTTGACTAAAACATTACTATCAATCAACAAACTCACAATGGATAACCAAGTTGATGTCTTGTTTTCTCAACCTTACTTTACTATACAGGACAGAAAAACGAGACAGGTGTTGGCACAGGGCACGTGTAAGAATGGTCTGTACGTGCTGGACAATGGGCCTCAAGCTTTGATGACAGATTCCTCTACAAAGGCCTCTTTTGAAACTTGGCATAATCATTTAGGGCATGTTGCTTTTGATAAAATATCTCTTTTGAACAAACTATGACATTTGTCTGTTACGTCCATTTTGCCAAAACCCACTATACGTTCTTCTTGTCAATTGTCTAAGGGAAAAAGATTATCCTTTGAATTGAATGATAAATGTTCTTTGCATCCATTGGATTTAATTCACTATGATTTATGGGGAATTGCACCAGTTAATTCTGTTGAAAACTATCAATATTATGTGATATTTATTGATGACTATTCTAGATTTACTTGGTTTTACCCTCTTAAAACAAAATCAGGTTTCTCTACGGTTTTACCAGTCTTCTTACAACTTGTTCAAAATCAATTCTCAAGGAAAGTCAAGACTTTTCAAAGTGACGGTGGAACCGAATTTGTCAATCATGTGGTCCGAAAGATTTTTGAAGAAAATGGCATTTTTCATCGCCTCTCTTGTCCCTATACACCTTAACAAAATGGTAGATCCAAACGCAAACATCGTCACCTTGTTGAAACCGGGTTAACCATGCTCTTCAACTCTCATGTTCCGGTAAATTATTGGGTAGATACATTTAGTTTGGCCACTTACATAGTCAACCGTCTCCCGAGAAAAATTCTAAATGACAAAAGCCCTTTTGAGTTGCTATATTCACACGTACCAAATTACAAAACTTTTGGGTTTTCAGTTGTCAATTTCTTCCTTGTCTTTTTGATTATGCCAAACACAAACTATCACCGCGAAGTCTCTCGTTTCTTTTCATTGGTTATTCTTCCCAGTACAAGGGATATCGATGTTTAGATCCCCTTACGTCTCGCGTAAATGTAACTCATCATGCTTGGTTTGATGAGCAACATTTTCCATTTATGGGGAAGTCTACATCAAAACATTTGACAAACTTGTTTATGACTTCCTTTTATGAAGATATTAATTCCCCTACATCTGCTTCTAGTAAACATTCTCACATTGAAACCACAATGCAATCTCCTCAAAATCCAATTAATCAACAACCATGCTCATCATGTGCTTTTGCTTCAACACCACTAGACCCCTCACTAGTTTTTTTAAATGATGATGTTGTGCCTAATTATCCTCAAATTATTATTTCAAGTCCAACTCAAAATGCCTCCTCACCTCCCACCTCAAGCCTAGAGAAGCAGCCCGACACCACTGTCTTGCTAGCTCAACAACCGCAACAAGCTGCCACCATCCAGCAAGCTCCGCAACACCAATCCACTCCTACCCACCCGATGACCACAAGGGCTAAAGCAGGTGTTTTGAAGCCAAAACATAAGATTGATCTTGCATTCATTACAAAAAAACCCTTACCCTTTGTGTTATTTACGTCTCATGCTCCAAAAGGTTTTAAATCAGCTTTCAAAAACCCAACATGGATGGCGACGATGCAAGAAGAAATGAATGCTCTTTACACGAATGACACTTGGACTTTGGTTTTTCGACCGATGGCTACTAATGTTGTTGGTTCCAAATAGGTTTTTCGTACGAAATACAATTCGGATGGTACCGTTGATCGTTACAAAGCACGATTAATTGCTTAAGGATTTACTCAAGTGCTTGGTCTTGATTATTCTCACACTTTTAGTCCCCTTGTTAAAGCTTCCACCGTTCGTATTGTTTTATCCCTTGCTCTTATTAATCGATGGAAACTTCATCAAATGGATGTTAGAAACACATTTTTACATGGTCACCTTCGAGAAATAGTATACATGGAACAACCTCCTGGTTTTGTTGACTCTCGTTTTCCAAACCACGTCTGTCAGCTCAAAAAGGCTCTCTACGGACTTAAACATGCACCTCAAGCTTGGTTTCAACGTCTAAGTACCTTTCTTGTTTCTCGTGGCTTCAATTACAGTAAAGCTGATCCCTCTTTGTTTGTTTACAATCGAGACTCTTGCATCATGAATCTTCTCATTTATGTTTGTTGATGACCTTATTCTCACAGGAAATCAGTAACCCGTCATGACCTCTTTCATTGAACGCCTCAACCATGAGTTTGCCATTAAAGACCTTGGTAATCTCAACTATTTTTTGGGTCTTGAGGTTACATATACTAACAATGGTTTGTTCCTAAGTCAGTCTAAATACACTCATGACATCCTTGATTGAGTGGGCCTACTAGATTCTAAGCCAGTATCCACTCCGCTTGCACCACATGAAAATATTCATTCCTCTGGGCATCCATTCTCTAACGTGACTCTATATCGCTCACTTGTGGGTGCCCTTCAATATTTAACCATCACCAGACTGGATCTTTCGTATGTTGTTAATCAAGTGAGTCAGTTTCTCCAAGCCCCAACCTATGTATATTTTCAATGTGTGAAACACATACTTCGGTACGCAAAGGCACAATCTCCTTCGGTCTTACTTTTCAAAAGCCATCGCATGTTACTATCCTTGGCAACTCTGATGCAGATTGGGCTCGTTGTGTTGAAACTAGGCGCTCTACCTATGGTTACTCAATTTCTCTTGGTGGAAATCTTGTCTCTTGGAGCGCTAAGAAGCAACCCACCGTCTCTCGATCTACTTGTGAATCAGAGTACCGTGTTATGGCTAACACAACTGCCGAAATTGTTTGGATAACACACTTGTTACGGGAATTACACGCCTTACCACCGGATCGACCGACTCTCTTATGCGACAATCGGAGTGCGATCTTCCTTACTCAAAACCCGGTGTCGCACAAACGGGCGAAACATATTGATTTGGATTATCATTTCATACGTGAGTTGGTTTCTTCAGGAAAATTGTACACGAAGCTTGTTCCAACCAAGCTTCAAGTGGTGGACATTTTCACAAAAAGTCTTCCAAGATCTCAATTTGAACACTTCCGCGCGCAACTACGTCTTGGTCCACCACCGTTCCGCTTGAGGGGATGTTAGACCAAAATAGTTTTTATATATATGTTGTGTGTATTTTTGTAATTCTATGATTATGCATGTACTAATATTGTAACTTCCATAGTAATAATTTTTTAATAAAATGTTAAAGAATTTTTTTAATTTGATGTGTTTTAGGGATATATGAACATTCAAGAGACACTTATGCAACCCCTTATTCTATTAACAACCGATAAATGTTTAAATATTTTATACAACTTTGCTGAATCGGGTGACCGGTGATTAGTGGTAGATATACTTATTGATGATATATAATTTATAAACCGAAAAGTGTATATCTGTAATGATCACTTACCCTATTTTGGTAATTATTTCATTTGAATTTTGTTTGACAATCATGAAAGCAACCACTAAGAACCAATATGAAAACACAAACATAATAAAAATAAAAAGAAACGTGAGAGTTTTTAATTCTTAAATTCAAAATTTTAGTTAATTATATTAGGTTGATAAATGATAACTCTACTTCAACAAATATACGTATATATATTTTTTAAACTCTTAGAAAAAATTTAAATGTTTCTTTTATGTTGTTCACACTTGTATAAATTCTTAATTATGATGAAATATACGAAATGATAAGTAGTTTACATTTTACAATCGTACAACACGTTGTCCTTGCTCGCTTAGACCATGTGTGATGGTTAATACCCATTAAGGGGCATTTTCTGTCACATTAGCGCCAAGTCACCATTGTTTTTTTTGTTAAAAACATAAGTAATGATTGATGTTCCTATAATACACATTTCATCATTATGGATTTGATGATTTGTGACGTTATAATAATAATGTCTCTTTAATCATAACACCCCACCGTAATGGTGACATGAGCATTATGTGACGTTATGTATAGGTTTAACGCCCCATTACACACGATATTATAAGCGGGTAGCCAGGTACAAACATAATGCTTCTATCTTCATTTAAAAGTGAACAAATAATCTTTTGTTATAATCAATTTATAGCTGTGTCAAAAAAATTATAATTTTGTTGCATCTCCATATACAAAGTAAGCGTAGAGTAAAGATAAGGTTGCTAATTTTTAATACAATTCGTTTAAATGATACAACATGAAGTTAAGCGGGTTTGAGTTCGAGCTACACGGATATGAGTCATAAACGGGTTGACACAATCATAAGATGATTAAAATTAGGTCTAAGCTGGTTCAACCTGCCAAACTAGTATATGACATGATTATACTCGTTTATATAACTAAATATATAATATTAAGAATTTTAGATTTAAAATTATCAACGATTAATCAATATATCCCTTTTGAAACTTCCGTTTCGACTCGAAATTTTGGAATAACCTTCTACTAGCTTCTCTTGTAATAACATTTTGGTTATTAATTGTACATTCCGATTATTATCAATGATTGAATCAAGTTTCGATTGGGTTTAATAAATATTACGGATTGTGTGTTTTGAATTTAAGGATATTATGGATTGTATGTTTTGGGTTTAAAGATCATTTTACTCTCACATGGGGGCACATGACTTTCATAATATTTACATTAGACGGACATTAGTCAAAAGGATAGAACGTGTAATTTCTTAAAAACATAAATGATAACTTCTAGTATTTTTATAATTTAAGGATACTACTTGAAAATTTTTATATATATAAATAATGAAATTTTTTATATATATAAATAACGAAAGTGTAATTTGTTCTATATTAAAATACTTTTTTATACCGAAGCTTAAGTAGATATAAATTATTTACAAAATAGGATAAAGTTACAGTAAAAATAATATTGAATCTAAAAACTTAAGAATATTGAATCTAAAAACCTAAAAAATATTGTGCCCTTTTATTGTTTTAAAGATGATGACATTTGGTTATTATGTCAAATACGTCAGCTCATCGTGTGCTATATGTTTATTGTGTCAAATATTTGTTTGTTGTGTTTATTACATAATTTGTTATATGTATTCATCCTTATGTTTTACATTTTAGAACATTTTGTGTTATTTTTATCATTCTTATAAACTTGTTATCTATTACTATGTTTTCAATTAAAGGTACACAATTATATATTTTCACCAATGCATTTCTCAAGCTCATAATGTTAAAGAAAACAGAGTGTGTTATTTTTGTTATTGTCTTTTATAAATTATATAAACTTCTTGTAACATATTTGTGTTTTACAATTAGAAGTATACAATGATATCATTTTATCAATGTATTTTTCAAAACTCATAATGTTTTAGATAACAAAATGATGATAAAAAACATAATGATATTTTGTCATTGTTTTTAATATATTAGATTAATTAGTTGTTAATTTAGTATTTTGTTTTATATACTAGAGAATAAACAACAATGTTACTCCACCGTGCTATTTTATATCCATCGTTTTAGAAAAAAAAACATAATAGTATTCAGAAAATACAATAACTAAAAGAAATACACAATTAACTGTAGTAAAAACATAATAACGAGCAAAAATTATATGAGTTAATAACAATAGTATACTCGTTGGAAAGATAAAACGATTGTTATTATGGTCTAATTTTTATTCAAAAAATCTATAAATCTATAAATTTATAATCTATAAATACTAATAAAAAAGGTTTTTGTGTGACACTTGTCACAATTCTAAAGCTATTAAATTATATTTTCCCGCTTCTCTCTCCTAATAAATATCACACTAAATAAAAATGATATTATTCAATTCTTTTTATATTACATATATACTTTTTTAAGTGATCTTTCTACAAATGCAATTTGTAAGTAAATAATTTTTTTTATAAATAAGAATGTTTTTCAAAAAAATTAAAACTAAAAAAAAACATAATATATTTAAAACCTATGACTTTTAAAATAATTCTTATGAAACAAAGTAATTAAATTTCAAAGTTATAATAAATAAATTATTAAAAATGGCACTTTTTTAAAAATGGTTTGTTTTGAAACAAATTGTTTAAAAACCAATTAAAAAAGTAAATAAATTAAAAAAAGTATAAAATATGATATCGTTATTTTATCACTCGTATGTAATAGTATAATTGTTTTATTTCTTAAACAAAAGTATCTATAATCTTAATTATATTTTACATTAAAATATTATAATCAAAATAGCTATTTATATGTAATTAACATCATATTTTATCTTCAAACATGATTTTATAATCCATAAGTATTTATTAATAATTATTTAATATTTTATTTATTCAATCATGTATTACACGGATACTAACCTAGTAATGTTATATATAAAAGTTTTGAGCATTAAAAAATGTAAGATCTTGAAAAAGTCAACTAAGGGGCTATGTTTAAGATATCACTCTATTTGATTATAAAGATTGGTTATTAAAAAAAATTACACATTTTAGTTTTAAAATTATTTGTATTTTAACACTACAAATATACACAATCACAATAGTTACTTTCAAAAAGTTTACGTGCCGTTGAATAATAATTTTAGTTTAGAAAGTAGTAAAAAATGGTGGTAGCATTCATTGATGAGCCCTAAAATGGCAACATATATTAGTGTTTCAATTTCTTAAAGCGAAATCCAAATGTGTAATTATTTTTCATTTTGTTAGTGCTGAACGTTCTTATCCTCCCACTTATATTGTGATTACTTGTACTTTAATTGTGACCGGGAGATAATTATCTCACCTATTTTCCCAAAGTGAATATGATGATGTTTATGTTGTTTATTTACCGACGTTTATATCATTTGTACTATCTCTAACATCTCGTCTATGAGACGATAGGCATTAAAGGAAATTTGTGGGAGGCGTTTGTGGGATTCATCCGTCAGAACAGATGAAGAAAAACAAGGGACTAGACGGGGGTTGGTGTGTGTATATGTGTGTTTGGGCAGACCTAGGCATGTCTAAGAAGGGCAGCCACCCACCCTAAGAAAATAAATCGTGTTATATATACACACGTAAATCTGGGCTGCACATCAAAAAAATTACAATCCCTCTCCTTTGAAACCCAGTCTTTTATATGTCAAATAGAAACCTGATATTTGAAGCCTTCAGAATGAACTAACGATTTATATTGACAATTTAAAAGAAGATACACGATTTGTCACCTTGAATGGTTTATCAAGTTTTATATAATTGATGGTTAAAACAAAGAAACATCTTTCATTTACATTAGTGTGTCGTTTATTAAAGTTAACTCACGTATTACCTGTTGCAACCACAAACGTTGAAAGATGTTTCCAGCAATAAAGTATGTGAATTCTGATTTGCGTAAACGAATGGGTGATGAGAATTTAAGTGATAATTGTATTTGTTTTTGTAGAATGTCTTCCTCGACGTCATTTGAAAAAAATTCAAAAAATAAAACCTAGAGAATAACTATATGTATATTGTATTTTTATTATGCTTTTGTAATGGTATTTAACTTTCTTTGTTATATAGGGTTAACCCAAACGACCCTTAAAGAGATTATAAATCTGCCACTGTATATATGCATTTAGGTATGAATATGTATGTTATATAGCATCATCCCAAACCACCCTTAAAAGTTAGAAGTCTCTTAGGAGTAATCTTATAGTATTTTCATCTAATATGATAAAAGGTATATATGGTTATCGTCATCCAACTCTTTTCATATCAAAGATTTTGTTTGTAACATCTTATTGTTTTGTTATTTAATAATTTATTTCAATGGCTATATTTTGCAATTTCAAGAACATGTATCTTTTCAAAATTCAGATTTTGAAAAACAATATATCTTCTGCCAAGAAAAAACACCGTGAATACAACCATTTATTTCATTATTGTTCAAACCGTCAACATTTTTCAATAATCACTATTAGAAACTTGAGTGATTTAATAGGCACATAGCAAAGAGACATTTCCAATATATTTGTGACACATACGTTGGATAGCATAAACCCTCATCACCAATATTTTTGTCACACGTGTGCTATGCAAATTGCGACTCATTTGTGACAAGAAGTTGGCGTTAGATTTGTGCTACATAATTGGCAAACCACCACCCCCATTATTATTATTATTTTGATAAGTTTATTATAGAAGTTACTATCATTACTAAAGTTACTTATAATTTAGTTAATTGTTTAGTTTGCTATGAATTTGCGATTCCCGGTATATATAATTTATAATATGTACATATTTTTTTATTATATTTATCGTTATATACCATGTATAAATTAAGATGATTGAGTTTTTTTTTTCACTTTTTAGACAAAAGTTTGTAGGAGTAATTAGGGTTTTTCTGTTTTCTTACAAATTTGTCACAAAATTCAAAGGAAATATATGAATGTATTTTGCATCGCAATATCAGTGTAAATGTGCCGCAATTTGTGACAAAAAAATTGCATAGAAATTTTCACATAGCAAAACCCTTGTTTTCTATATTCATCTTCAATTTTCAAACAAAGATGAGCTTACGTTGTCACAAAATCCTGCCAACTTCATCTTCGGTAAGCGTTTGTAGCATTAAAATAATAAGAAATACACTACAAACATATCAAATGGCTAAAAAGATTTGTATGTTGTTCAATACAATATTGTTCAACACCTACCTACAAAACATCAGATTCTCTAGCACCGCCTTTTTGGTGATTGTAGAGGTTGTTGTAGATATTGCTAAACTCTAACATCTTCGGTTTCAAACCCCTCCACTCTGGGTTTAGTTGATGGTGAGTACGACATTGGTCACGACCCAACGTTTGGTGAAATTTATGCTTAACCCAGTGCCATAAACAACTCTTTGTTTGTGAGTTATCGATTACCAAATCCTTGGGAGCGTTGAACAAAACGCATGCCAATATTTCTTCCTCGAATATACTCTAAGACTAGGGATAGTCAAAACGTTGTGAGGAGTAATAATGTTAGTTTTCTAAGAGTCTCTCGGATACTTACTTAGGGCAGTCTCAGGTATGTAATCATGTTGGAAATCAAGTTGGCTTTGATCCTGATGATACCCGTCAGACACGTCATCATAATGACAAGGATATATACCCGATGTTACATGTGATTAATAAGGGGTAGGTGATGAATTAAAAATAAAACAAAAAATCAATAACCTATAATCTATAACTTATAACAAAAGAAGGTTTTCCTAAGACACGTAACACATGTCATCAATATAACATACCAAATGACACGTGTCATCATTGTAACATATCACAAAAATCATTTTCCCGTCTCTCTCTCCTAATAAATAAAAAAATTATAAAAACAATTAATTTGACTTTCTTTTTTAATTAAAATATGTTTAAAAAATATATCTATATTTGTGTTTCTTTTCTCTCTCATATTAAATGATAATTATTGTAAATAAGTAACTAAACTATTAAACGTTTAAAATATAGATGTAGTTATTTTAATAATTTATTAATACATATTAAATATAGAGTAATAATTTTAATTCATTATGTGTTATAACTTTTAAATATTCATTATGTTTTTATTTCATCAACGAAAAATAACATTTAGGAAATAAAATATTCATAAAACTAATTATTTTAATATGTTTTATTAATTTCACCCATGTAATACATGAGTTCTAATATAGTTTATAATATATAAGCGGGAAAATAAGCTTATAATATACACGGATATTTATGTTTATTTTTAAAAGTAATGATTAAACAAATCATTATGGTTGTGTTATCAAATCTCTGGTTCAAAAAGTTATATTGTTCTATTTTATTTATTTGAATGTTTTATTATTCACATTTTTTATCTAGACTCACTCCTTTAGTTTCCTTTAGTTTCACTTAGTTAAAACTATCACTTATCATTTTAAATATTATTGTTTTATTATTTCAAATACTTGCTTATACGTATATGTTCTTTTAAAAATCATTTTACATTTATAATTCTTAATTATTAACTATTTAATTTAATATTTATATGTATATTATATAATAAAATAAGTTTTTTCAAAGGACACATATCATAATTCAAGCACATCAAAAAATTATTTTATCGCCTCTCCTAATAAGTACACAAAATCACAAACACAATCAATTTAAATTTCAGATTTTTTACTAAAATATTCTAAAAACACAATTTAAATATATATTTTTTTGTATTAATTATTCTTTGTTCCAGCTTTTTTTAAATTTAGCAGTTTTATCTATTTATGTTTTAAAATGATTTTAGAAAACATTTAGTGTTTAAATATTAGTAAAAAGTATAATAATTTATTTTTGAGAAATTGCATAAATGGTCATTGTAGTTTGATCAAATTGTCTCAAAACTTTGAAAATTGCAAGGTTAGTCCAAAGTTTTGTTTATTTATTGCAAGCGCGGTTCTTAATTTTTAAAAATTACAAAGTTAGTTTAAACTTTTTATGTGAGTGTTACACTTTTGGTACCTAAAGTTAAATTTAAAATCTAGTCCAAACTTTAGAAAAGAATATAAAAACTAAATAAATTTAATGTTAGGGATCAAATGTGTGATAGCAATACAAAAGTTTAGACTAACTTTGTAATTTTTAAAGTTTGGGGGACCAAATGTGTAATTTTATCAAACCATAGGGATCATGTATGCAACTTTCATTTTATTTTTGGTATTTAACACTTAATTAAATTTTATTTATATTAAGAGAATAACAAGTCGGGTTGATCCATTCACCGGACACAAACCTTACTAGATGTCTGAAATGAAAACGATTGAATAAACTAAATTCTATGCTCCTAAAAAGTCGCTCAAAATGTCAAACATATGCATAAAACTTCCGTAGTAACACGCGAATGTCTAAACGGAATTTCAATCATATATTATTTTAATGAATCATTTTCATATCCTAATTCGTATTTTTTAACTATTTAACTTAACATTTTATTTATTAATTCTGTATGATATACACATAATTCTAACTTAGTATCTTTAACAATTTGTAAATAAGATATCCAAACTATAAACTAGAAGCGCAAATAGAAGGTAAAATTAACACGTCTAATGTCATTGGAGAAACCTGCTATATAAATATATAATCATTCACTATTTTATTGAAAAAAACGAATTTAATATAGCTAAACTGTTTATATGTATTATGAGCTTTTGATTATCACCTTACACACGTCATCTTATTATTTAAAAAAGTAAAAATTGTTATTTTTTAATTCATATTTACTTGTAGATATTTAATCACTGAATAGTAGAAATCTCCACCTATTTAATCAACTCCAACTTAATCATATTTCAACTACTTACCTCCTTCAAGAGGAAAAAATATATATACAAGGTAAACTTTGCGATCATACAAAACGTATGATTCATACGCAAATAATTAAGTTTCTTCTTGTAGTTAATTTATAACTTTTTTCACGCATATAATGTTTACAAAGATCTTATAATATTTCAGTGTTCACCCTATACTTCATGGCAATTACTTTGAAGAAGATGTGGCTTGTGACCTTTGTAGCCCTAGTGCTAGTGTCGGGAACCACTAGAGCGCAAATGGATCTTGGACGAAAGATTGGGTTTGGTCCAGCAAAGAATCCAGTGTCCGGAAACAACGAGGATGAAAAAGGTGATGCAGGAGTTGATAATCATCATTCATATCGTTCTGCTAATCGTCCCGATAATGGTAATTAGCTACTTAAGCAAACCCTTATGTCACCTTACACAAGTTATGTTCGCAACGTTGTTATGAATGAATGAATAATGTTTAATCGGGTGGAATCAACTCGAATCTAGCGACTAATGCAAGTTCTTTTTCTTTATTTGTTTGGTTTGTTTGTGTATGATAGATCAAGAATTGAATAATCATGTGCTTGTTATATATAGGTTTGTGGACATATGTTGTATCAAAGATTTGTTTATTTGTCTCAACCAAAAACTAGAAGTATCACCTCCCCTGTCTTCTTTATTTGAAGTGTGGATCAATGAAGCTACACCATTCAACGCATTACCCCCTTCACCTTTTTGGATGGTTCGATGCCTAGGCGTCCATCGTCGTGATGGTTCAACGAAACTATCAAAACCACTCTCGCATCTAAAAGGGACTATGAACTCAACTCTTATTGTTATGATAAAGTAAAAATTAATAAATTTATAGGTAAATGAGTTGATCATAAATACAATGATTAAACAAGGAGTTGTTAGGGATCTTAAGAGTCTATCTTAAGATTGGGCTTCAGCATTCAAGTTGGGCTTTATATTTGTGCCTACATGACCCATTCCATTATTCCATATTATCACTTTTGACGTTTAACCCATTGCATCGAATCAAAAACCCTAATCCCCAAATTCACATAACAACTATATAATCGAAGATACAATCCCCACCACCATCCTCACAGATTCACCATACATACATCACTGTAAGTTCTTAATCTGCATCTATGAATCTATATCATACACCTGAAGTATAGTTGCCTCTGTGAGAAATCATTTCGAAATCTCATCAATCGAAGTGATTTTTCATCGATTTACGTTCATCAGAGGCGTAAATTCATTGCGGGAGCGTTGAGTCGCTTCGCCTCTGTGAATCACCAGGTGCAGCTAATAAAACCCCGCTAGAACTACATTCTTACGGATGTTTGCGTGTTTTTCATCAATCGAAGTGATTTTTTCATCGATTTGAATTGTGTTTATGGATCCAGTGATGGCATGATATCTTTGAGACCTGATTACATACGTTTTGATGATAACTATAAGCATTTTTCGCTGAGGATCATTCGAATTTGATTTTATCTCCCTTTTAATTGACGAACTAGACTTTTGACTCGTTTTTTGTTCAAGTTTGATGCGAAATGTTTGGATTTTGATTTTGAAATGATGAAGTTTGCACTGGGCTCTGAGAGCAATTGATTAATTGCTTGATTTGATGCATATTGCAGCCTAGAAAGCTAGTCTGATTAATATTTTAGATTTGTTTTATGTTATTTTTATGACAGTTTTTTAGGGTTTGTTATTGCTATGATGATTGAACTTGCATCCCAGCTCACTATGAGGCCTTAATATGTTTAAGGTTCTTGATTACAATTAGTTCATGTTTTATCTGAGCTTTTAAACTTAATTGCTCTATTTTTATGTGATTATTGTTCATAGTTTATGCATTTAGATCCAAAAGGTTAATAAAGTTGATTTTTGTGAACTTTTTGGTGCTATGATGATGAAACTATCTAATCCCAGCTCTATGAGATCTTAATCTGTTTAAGATCTGGGAATTACAATGTTTAGTGTTTTATCTGAGCTTTTAAATTTTTATTTACATTTTTTTATTTTTTTTGTTTTGAGTTTTCTGATTTATAGAGTTTTTTGTTCCCAATGATGTAAGAACTTTACCATGCTAATTCTGATGTTGATGACGGTTTTTAGTTGTTTATGAGGGAACACATAATCTTGAAATCACCTTGATTTTTAGACCATTACAGATTTTATATAAATAAAAATGTCCATGAGGAAAGATGAAAATAATGCTAATGAGCATTACATGAGGAAAGATGAAAGTTTAAAAAGAATCTTAATAGGTGAATTTTCTTATATGTTTTACCCAAGTAAATGATATTAAAATATCATCAAATACAATATCTACACATGTATTGCCACTTAAAGAATGATTTTAAACAATTTATCATTGTTTATATTGTTAGGAATTTGAAGCAAATCTTAAACGTTTTGAAAATCTGAAAATTTGAAAATACAATAATTCTTTCAAATCATAAACGCTAACTAGTTGCATTAAGGATTATCAAAATGATTCTTTAGGAATCCATCTAAAGCAAACAAAGATCATCAAGGATGATCGTAATAATCATTATACTCCATGGACCCATTGTATTTTTCAATGATCTAATCAAAACATTAAAGACGCACCATTGTGAACTCTATTATTGTTCAAGTAAATAAAACAAATAATGTTGCTTTCATTATGTTCCACCATACCTCAAAATCAATCTCTTCTATGGCATTGTCCCATCCAATCTTTTTATAATTTTGGACCGATAGATGTCCTTTTAAGCTTGTTTTTAGTGCATTTGATTTGTTTTTAAATCTTCACATCCACTTGCTTATGACAATATTTGTGGTCCAAAGACTTTCAATTCCCAACTTACCAAACTCTTTTGGCCTTTTGTGTGAGGTATTTATCCACGCAATTTTTTAGGGTGTGCTTTGAATTGTCTCGTAAAAAAATTCACGTGACTACTTTTATTTGAATAATTTAAAGCTTTGATTATTTGTGATTGTGGTCGGGATAAAGCCCCTGGACCTGATGGGTTAATTCTGCATTCGTTTAATATATCTGGGATTTGCTTGAATCGGATTTTGTTGACGTTTGGCATGCTCTCTATATGGATGGGTATATTAGTTGTGTGTTTAGTTGTTAGTTTATCACCCTTGTTCCTAAGGTCCAAGATCCATCCTCCTTCGTTGACCTCTACTCAATTTCTTTAATTTGTTGCATATCAAAGACGTTTTCAAAAGTTCTTGCCAACAGAATTTAAGGTGTTTCTGGTTAATGAGGTTATCTCATGGCTTAAAAGATCCAAATTTGAATGTCTTTTTCTTAAAGTGGATTTTAAGAAGGCGTTCGATTCAGTCTCTTGGGAGTTCATTTACTCCATAGTCCACCCTAGAATATACGAATTTTTCAATCTGTTAGAAAACTTGGGTTTAAGTAGTCCTATGGGGAGTCAATGTTGATGAGTAGGGTCGGTCCCCCTT
>BJCM01062395.1:0-13998 GCA_018326385.1 Flaveria bidentis | reverse complement strand
ACAATCCTTACCTACTTCCTCACCTCAACCACCCAAACTCACCATCCTCCAACCCAAAACACTCTCCAGAACCATTGCACCACAACCTTCCCAACCATCCCCTCAACCTTCCAAACATCTCTCCTTGGAAGAATTCAAGGCAATCAAGACAAAGCTCACAAATTGCACAACCTTGAATGACATCTCTTGTGAGGAAGATTCTGTCAAGCTGACTTATGTTGATGGATCTTCATGTTCCCTCACAAGAGATCAATTTCTTGATCTGCCTAGAGGAACACTGGACCATGCTGCTAGACTTCTTGGAATCAACTCTGACTTCTTAAACGATGAAGAGAAGAAATTGTGAAAAAAGCTGGTGACTCTACTGGATACAAAGAAAGGGGACAAGATTCCTAGTAAGCCCCTTGTGCCAAGAAAGAAAATCATCCATTGGAGATTCGATGATGCCTCTCACAACTTTGTTGTAAAGAGAGAGAATGGTGAAAGCAACACGGCTGAATGCCTCCTCTATGTTACACTCTAGCAGAATTGACATTGTTGAGTTAGCAGAGAAACCATTCTCCAATCCCTCCAACTCCGAGAATATTGCTCACATCAGAAGTCATCTTAGCGGCCTTCATATTGCGGAGTTAACCACAAGAGAAAAGATTGAAGAGGAGTTGAAACTGAGAGAGAAGGAAGACAAGGAAAGATCAACCACCAAAGGCACAACCTTTCTACAGATGGTGGAAAATCCTGAATTAGAACTCATAGTTAGATGGGAGTATGATTACAACTCCCGTAAACTAACTCTTTTTAGAGGGTCCCAGCAGAGGGTGCATATCATTCAGAGTGACAGACTGGATCTCCTGTCAACTAATAATTTCTACAAACTTCTCAGCACCATTTATGGGAAGAACAAAGTAACAGATAACTATCTGCTTTCCCTGGTGTTAAAAGTTTTGAGAAGTAGAAACAAGTGAGGTTTTGGTAGCATCAGCCTAGGGGGAGTTTGTTGGATCAAGAAGAAGGCTGGTGCAACCAAACCAAATCACTTAGACTATTTTTGGTGTATCTAATAAAAGGCTTTCGAAGCTAAGTGTGGAACTTCTGAAGGAAATAGAGTTCTTTCGAAGATAAAGTGCAAGATCAACTTCCGAAGACAAACTCTACTTCCGAAGTTTAAGTGTTCACTTCCGAAGATCAAGTCTGAGAAGAAAACAGCAGAACACAACTTCCGAAGTATGAAGAAAAGAAGAAGTCCTCAAGCCTCAGAAGAAGTGGACATAAGTATGGTGTCTCTGACACTCCGCTGCAGATATATCATATACTGCATGGCGTTTTCTCAAAAGCCATATAGTTGACCATACTTTATTCCACTGTTTACCTTTATTAATTAGCACAGTTCCCAACTTTAGTTGCTGACAAAAGGTAAGTCATGGACATGTCATGACTATCATATCATAGATAAGACTTTATCTAAGATACCTTAAACTATAGCATTGTAGTATTTGCTTTAGTTATAGAATTCCAGCTGGTATCAAAGTATATCCGGATGTAGGTAGTACTATATATAGTTTCTTATTGTAACTCATGTCACATGCTTGTAAGAGTCTTGTAATACTTTGAATTGAGAAGCAATATATGCAAGTACCTTGAAAATTATCTTTTTGTGTTCATTGTTACTTATTATATTATTATCAACTCTTAGAGACTCTGCTTTATTCGAGTGTAGTTTAAGTGAAGTTTGAGAGAAAAAACAAAGTGTTTAGTGACATAAACCGATCCTGCATTATTATTATTATTATTATTATTATTATTATTATTTTTATTATTATTATTATTATTATTATTATTATTATATTATTATTATTATTATTAATTATTATTATTATTATTATTATTATTGTTGTTGTTATTATTATTATTATTATTATTACTATTATTATTACTATCATTATTATTATTATTATTAATACTATTATTAATACTATTATTATTACTATTATTATTACTATTATTACTATTATTATTACTATTATTTATCATTATTGTTATTATTATTATTATTATTATTATTATTATTATTATTATTATTATTATTATTATTATTATTATTACTATATATCATCTAATCGGTAGTTATACAACTATACTTAACAATAATAATTTTATATATCAAATATCATGAATAAGTTATTTATATAGTAATATTAATAGTAATATTAATAATAACTGTAATTGTTGTTGCAAACAATAATATTGTTAAATAATAATAAAAATTATTATAATAATAGTTATAAGTAAATTTAATCACTTTGTGACTTATTTGCTATACAAATTATAAACAATAAATTCATTCTATTTTATATTTGCTACGCAATAGGTATTTTAAAGGATTTTAGAGAAATACATATCGTGTAGCAAGTGTGTAATACGATGACTTTATTTTTTTTATTATTATTATTTTGTATTATAATGTTTATCATTTAAAGTATTTTGACTCATTTGCCAAGAAACTTGAGTTATTAGGTTTAATTAGGTTGTGTGTAGCAATTGCGTCACAAAGTACAAATTATTTATAATTAATATATATTTTTATATTGTTTTTGTTCTTACATATTGATACGAATTTTAAAAAATTGAGTTTGCAACGAGTGTGACAAAATTTAGTAAGAAAATTAGGGTTATTTTGGTGTGTAGCAATTTCATAGCAAAATACGTTAGCCTTTATTATATCGCAATTTTGTCATAAACGTATAGCAATTTGTGACTTGTGTAGAAAAATTATTGTTTTCTAGTAGCGTAGTGTGTTTTGTTTAGTTATGTCATGTTTGGCTAGTTTTTATTATCATCATATAGACAAGATGATTCTGGATCATTATTTACTTGATGATTTGACTTTACTTATTAACTTGTCTTGATTTTAGTAAGATCTTGATTTTCACTCTTATTATGCAAATAGTTGTTTATATTTGTTGATGTTATCATTGGCTTGTGTGGTATTTGACTTTGGCTTGTGTGGCTTTATTGTCTTTGGCATATAAAAATACCCCCGTGGTTGATATAGTTATCTCTAGATTGTTAACATTTGATTTGTGGCATTAGGATTGAGACTAAAAATAGCAATAGATGAAGTCGATATAAGATTAGCTAAGTAAATGTATTAAATTGGGATTAGATCTAAATAAAAAGAACTAGAAACAATGTTGCAACCTTTCCTAGTCATTAATTGGGTTGATTGTAGGCTATGCTAACGCAAGGTACGTCTTCTTGATGGATCGATTCAGGATTTGCTTTGAATCAAGATTTGCTTAGTGGTGAGGTGAGTTTACGTGTGTCTATAGCGTTTAGCATTCTAGCATTGTATGATTACAAACCTTTGACGAGAATTTAATATGTCATTAGACTCCAACATAAGACTAGACTATCTGGTGAATTGGTAAGATTGAGAATTCTAAGATGAGTATAATTCTGGTACTGAAAACTGTGTTAAGAAATTTGGAACGTGTTTATACTTATGGAAGCATTTGAACATTTTTTAAGTGAAGTCAGTCAATTAAGTCAATAACAAGGATCTAGAAGATTTAAAAACATTGTGGTAAGTCTTTTCCTTTAAATTTACTTTACTATTATAAGTTTTCTTACTTTAGTTATTGCATCGTTATTTCTTTTTTATTTGTTAATTGACACTCTATCTCAAATTATCGGTTAGCAATAAAATTTTATTATTAGCAACTTTCGTGTTCATTAGGATCAGTATTTGGTTCTTGCTAATGTTATTACGTCAATGTGATTGGCACATTTGTCTATAGTGAAGTAGTTTATTGTTTTGGTAATTATCGTTTCTTATAAAGTTAACTTTTGGAGTACCTCTATGACACGTTAATACATGACAATCTTTTTTTCCTTTCGCTGGTATCGACAATCATTATCGTAATGGTACCTTCGATTGAATCATACAAATGGTTACAAGAGCATTTTTGAAATCGTTTGAATATCAGCTAAAGGTTGTAGTCACAAATCAAAATTAGACCATTAAACAAGCTGGTGAATGTATTATTTATTTATTTATTTTAAATATGTATGTGAGCGGATAACTGATAAGGTTGGTATTATTTTCATTTTCTAACCAATAATAAGCCATTCATATGGTGGTGAGATCACCAAGTCGGTTGTAACCGACAAATATTAGATTGGTTAGGTCATCAACCTTTCAAAAAAGTAAATCTTTTTTTTTTTCTTTTGAGATGTGGTGTTCCCTCATTGATCAACAAAACCTTTTAAAAAATAGTTTTTATGTTTCATTTTGTGATCTTTTTTATATCTATCAATTCGACGAATATTTTGTCAATGAGTTCTAGGTCAACTGGTTTAGAAGGATATGATTTTTCAATGTGAAGGTCATGGGTTGGAGTTTCATTAGGTGTGATATGCTTCTTAGCCCACTAAGGGTTTTACCACAGTGGGCCTTTTGGTGGTGGGTTTCCCTTGAAGGGGGGGGGGAGCCGTATCACCAGCGTTGTCTGTGTTCGCGGGCGTGGGTGGCCTTTCGCCATTGGGTTTACCCGGATGACCGGGCTTAAAAATTATTCGTTGGCCGTTAAAAGAAAAATTCAACGACTATTTTAAAACAATTTTCTTTCTTTCTCTTCTTGTGACTTTGTTAGATTTGTTTGTGATTACCAATGATTTTCTTGAAAAATATTTTATTTTGCAATTTAGTTAGATTTGTTGGTGATTACCAATGATCTTTAGAAAAATATTTTATTTTGCGATTTGGTTAGATTTGTACCAATCATCTGCTAACCTATTAAAAATAAATTTTCTTTTCTTTTAGAACTTTGTTAGTTTAGTCAGGAACCTAGAATCAATATGATTACCTAAAGAAAAGTTTGGCTCCACTGTAACAATGTTAACGAATTTAGAAGTTAATTTAGGAGCTGTTTCTTAGCCTATTATTGGTCATGAAAAATTATTTTTTTATGGTTTATAAGCTCTTAATGATCAAAAGATAACTTTAATGGTTAATATATAAAATCGAACCATCAGAAATTTACCTTTTAACAATTAAAACTTAAGAGAACGTTTGGTTGGAAGAAATTGAATGAAATTAAGAAATTAGTATAATTTTCAAGTAAAATTATATTTGAGTAGGTAATAAAATGTAACACCAAAAGAAATGTTTCATCTCAAATAACTTTGGTTTAAGATTTCAAATTCTCTCTCTGGATGGAAGGATTTTAAAATCCAACAACCAGGAGAATTTAAGATGAAACATTCATTAGGTTTACTTTTAACTGCTCATTCAAACACTATTTACTTGAAAATTATATTAATTTTTTATTTTCATTTCATTCCTTCCAACCAAACACCCCTTAAAAACATCTCTTAACAATTAAAATGTTATAAACCATTAAAAGATAGTATCTTACTAACAATTAACAAACTATGAAACAACCCCTTAGGTATACAATTATTATTTAATCCTATAAGTTTAGTTTATAGGTGTTCATGTCTTACATACAAATGACATTGATGATGGCCTCCAACACGTTTAGTGAATTTTAAATTCATGCAAGGTTAGATGGTGTTTATAAGTAAAATGTTGTTAGGTAAAAAAAAAAAGTTTGTTCACAAGTAACTCAAAGTTCTGGATACTTCCACCAAACCATGTAAAAGTTAAAGGGTGAGTGTTTTTGAAGTTGAAATTAGTTATTGAAATCAAAGATATGATAAATTTACTTGCCGCAACACATGATCAATTCAGACATGCCACGAAAAATATATTTTCTGCATGATACAAATTCACCCATGAATATCACTTAACTTCACTATTTTTTTCTTACTCAATATATTACAACTATAATATGTGGACTTCAACATTCTCCACAACAGAGGGCATTGTGAGAACACAAACAACATAATCGTTAATCCGGCCAACACATAAAGCGGTACAAGCGTTATGATCTTGTTGGCGGCGACTACAAGATAAAGGGCAGCACTGAATGCAATCAACATTGCTGTCACTGAGAGAAACAAAGTAAAAAGACCGATAATTAGCTTATTTGGTAGTGTGTAAAGAAAGTTATCAATGGTGTATCGTGTAGTAAGGATAGATAAGAACACTAGTACTGAAGATATAGATGAGAAGAGTGAAATTGCTGTTGCAATGACGAAGATTGTGAAAGATTTTTGGTTAGTGAAAATTGGGAGACCAGTGTCGCTGTTGGTGCCACCTGGCACAGTGATTCCTGCTGCAAAAACTACAGTGGCAATGAGTGATGCAACAAATGTGCATGATTGAGCTGTTTCATTCATCCAATTTTCTCCGTCTTTCATTAGTTGCTTATGTTCCTCAGCAAATACCATTGATGGGGTCTTACCAGAATTGTTCTTCATGTGTTTGTAACTTGGCTCCACACACATTTCTACTGCCTGCACAGAAGTTCCAACACAGCTATTTAGGTAAAGTTCTTGTGAATACAGTTTTGGGTTGGGTTGGCCCATAATAGCTAATGTGTTGAATGTTAATTAATACCAAACTATTTTTTACAGTAATTATTTGTGTAGGTTGTACGCATTAAAAATACACTTTGTATGGCTTTTAACCTGTGTAACCCATTTGACCGAATCCTTTATGCCAACATTAGTGATTTAACCTGCTTCACCCATTTCCCTTGTAGTTAAGGTTGTAAATATAACCAAACCCATTTGACACATTAGCACTAAAATAGATCCCAGATTAACATGTTTGCAATGAACGGTTGACATTGTACAATTGCTGCATTTAAATCTGATCAATAACCAATCAGATATAGAAAAGAGAATCTACCTTAAACCATTGTAGTTCTCGTTGCATCTGCAGAGCGGGCCCTGGAAAAAGATTCAATCTATCTGATGGCGCTAGCTTTCCAGCCAAATGCAATATGTTATTATTATATACATCTTTATGCTTGGTAACCAATTGTCTATAATGACTCATGTGATATATGAGGCTGAACACTTTCTCATGACGATTTAAAATTGCAACTTGTAATGCATTCCTTGATTCTTCATCTGTTAGCCAAATTGCCGTAGGGAGTTCCATGACAATAGTTTCGACCAGCTCATGTATTCCTAGTTTGGTCGCTAAAAAGAATGGTTTAGTGATTGCTATCTCAACTTCATTGTGATCCAAAGCATTTATCATATTACAGAATTTCTCAATTAGTAACAAGAGGTGGCCATGATTCAACTTTGTATTGCGGATGTTTCTCGTAGCTGTCAAAGCATAGACCGAGAACACAAAGAAATCAATAATAAACCAACATGAAATGTGATTGCGTTAATGTTAAAGGTGGGAATATGATACCTATGCTTTTAATGAGTCCCTGGATCCTTGCTAGCATGTTATGCCATGGCATATTATCTACAAATTCATAATACAAATGGCTTACAAAGTGGTATCTAAGTTACGGTTGATTTTAGCAACTAAGTACAAACATTCTCTAAACTTACTGGATTACACAGGTTTTCTCGCAGTGCATATTTTTAGATCATTTAGGATTTTACTTCTGTTTGAAAAATAAATACTTATTGTTATTCCTGAACAATATAAAAACTAAAATAGAAATTATACAAAGAAAGACAAAACAGAGAAACTACAATGACCTCCTAAACTAGTAGTAAAAAAAAGACTAGAAGTTTGATGTTATTTTAAAAATAATTGTAGTCGTCTGCTAGAATAAAAAACTCAAGAGTAGTATATTGCTATTTTATGCAAAAATCCATTTATGTTATTATAAGCCATAATTGAATCATATTTATGCATCTAACAAGAGAGTGAATGCAAATGTTTCGTATATAAGCATCTCATGCCGATAATGATTAACATCAGTGAACTAAAACAGATAGGTCTATAATAAATTACCTCCTCGAGTGTCATCCTCAAACTCCAAGTCTCTATCACCTGGTGAGTTATTTTCATGCTCAGCTTGCATTAGAATAGTGGTTTCTTCGAAATTATCTTTAGCATGAACAGTCAAAAGTTATGCGTAATTAACATGTTAAAATCAGTATAAAGAAATAACAGAAATATTTCATTCAATACCTCTCAACCCCCTTAGGTCAAGCAATTCCATTCCCCTTGTGCTACATTGTTCTTGTGCAGGATCAGTTATTTTGGTATCCACTTCCAAAAAAAGTTACTCAAAATTAGATTTGTCATAACTAAAATGTAAAAATCCTTCCGACAGAAACATTGAAAAAGAACTGAAAATCTAGAAGTAGAACTCATGCAATAAGTTATAGATTACTTACAAGAATAATATACCCAACTTTGCCAAAAGTTGAAGGTGATTCCGCTTAAGAAGGCTTCTGGTTTTCCAGCTACTAAAGCAAAAGGAGAATCTTCACGATTCAAGTACTCCAAACTCAACAAGTAACCATGTCTTCCGACTAATTTCAATGCAATATCTGCAATATAAAACATCAAACCAATGAATTTTTCTTTGTTTTGACAATCTCTTTTGGCTATTTTATATATTAGTTCCTTCAAACAGCATAAGCATATCGAAACACCATCTACCATACAAGAACCTTAAAATTTTGGCTTACTAACCGTAGAATCCTGCAGAAATCACAAGCTTTAAAAGTAAAAAACCAGACTGTCCTTCATAAGGATTTCGACCACCCACAATATCATCACGAGAGGAATGATCTAAAAGATATTCAACCATTTTTTTCTGAACATATTGAGCGGCTCTATGAATTGGATAGTAACCATCTTCCCCACAAATGCAAGGCAACCTAGGGTTCCTATCAATCATCATCACTGCTGCCTTCAAATTCCCAATTGCTGCTGCAATGGAAAGGGCTGTTTCACCTTTATCATCACCCAGAACAACAGCATCTTCACTCATCTTCTTCAATAGCTCACTTACAAAGTGGTTTCCATTTGCAGTCCCCGTTCCAACAGCTATATGAAGCACAGTCTTTGAATCTCCTGTAATCGGAGTATTATATGCTTCTGGATTTTGAGGAAATATGTAATTTTCAGCAAGCTCCCAGTGGCCACCCAATGCAGCTCGATATAAAAGTCGGTAATCCTTCTTTTTTCTTCTATTAAGAATCACTAATGGCAGTGATTCTACATATAGTAACAAAAAGTTAATTAGATGATCAATCAAAATGATTACCACTCAACCAAATCACAGAATGCATGCATGTAAACAAGCCCTAGATTGATTACTACTACACTAGATTAAATTCTGTGTAAGGAATTCAATTCCTGCAACTTGATGAGCAAATCTAGGGCTTCAGATTGACATAAACCAGCAGAAAATCGTTGGCTTGAGATTGACACACAATCTCATATCAATTTGTTCAGAAATCGATAAGGAAGTCGAATTACAGTTGTTCTAGAACAGATGTGGAGTAAGAACTGATGAACATACATGCTAACAGATCAATGATTTTGCAACTCACCTGGATTATTTCCGGAATGAGTAACATCAGCATTTGTTGTACTCCCATGGAGCGATTGAGGGGACATTGTTGTTGTTGTTGTTGTTGAACAAACGACATCTGTGAGGCCTGATTGTGTGTAAATGGATACATAACGAGTAAGGTTACAGTCGTATGGATGAAGCGATTACAATATGCAGCAGCAACTGGACTTTCCCTACCCCAACACTAACGCTGTGTTTCGGAGTTTACGGAAGGAAACCACTCAAATAACACGTTAACTCCATGTTTGAGATTGTTTGGTTTGGTTGAAAATAACAATTTTTTTTTTTTTTTTTGTAAATGTCACTTAATAACTTATAATTTTTTAAACAAGTTTTAGAAAAAATGTTTGGATTGATCTACAAACTAAAATGTTGTAAAATAAAATGTTGTAAAATGATTAAAAGATACATACTTAAATATGAGAGGTTAATAAGAGATAGTAAAAAAAATTGGAATATAAGGAGTTATTAAATCTTTTAAAAGTTAATTAAATCTTTAATAATTAACCGCGTTTTAAGTCAACGCCTAGAAGTTGCCAAAAAGAAAAAAGTCAAAATCCAACTCGTCTGTATTATATTGTGCGATCTGAAATTAAATTTTGTTTATTTGATAACCAAACTTCAACGATTCTTTCTCACTCCATAATATCATATCACCATGGAAATGAATGGTGGCTCCTCTGCAACGCCAGACATCAATCACAACACCTCAAAATCAAAATGGGTAGTTTAAACATGCATCGAGCATAACTTTCATTAGTTAACCATCAATCTGTATCCTTCAATTCTTCACCAATGTACTTCATGCTTTCTTTTCTTTTTCATATTTTCATATCAACAGTTTGGGAGGCCATGGACCAAAATGGAGGTTGTCACCAGAAAGCTCTTCAAGCCCATAAGAACAATTTTCGCCAACGATCGTGACAAGATCCACTTGATAGATGATCCGCCTGTTATCAAGGTATGTATGTATATTTATCATTCTCACGAGACAAACAATATTTATGAAAACCATCTTTATTGACCGCATAATACTCGTATAGTAATAAGAGAATTATATTTCTTCTTTATGTTTTTATATATATCTATTTAACTACCAGAAAAATGAGTCTAATGCTATCTTTTAGAATCAACTTTTCAAAAACAAAAAAAGTTGTGTTTTCTAAAATATAATTTTACATTATCTAATAAAAAATTGGTTTAGATATTATGCAACTTTGGACAAAAAGGTTGATTAAAACTAATGCCATCTTTTTAAAACCTAATTAATATAAAGCTTTTTCAATGCCTAATACAACATATTACAAGTATTCTATTAGCTTCATTTTGTTGTAGTGTTAAATTTCTTTCAGGACTGTTATAATCAATATAATAGTGCTCTAAAGGACTCCTCTGGTGAAGATATAGAAAAATGCTTTATGCGCTTAACATATACCCTGGTTCACTCGATACAAGTAGACGATGTACTTCATGGGATACTCCTCTTAGAAGAAGGTGCATGAATTCTTAAACTGAATGAGGCTATAACCTTTGGAGCTTAGTGAACATGCTAGGGAAATTATTAAGTAAATAGTAATCAAATGCATGATTTACTTATTAGTCATTGGATTATGTTTCATTAAATGTTTGAGATCTCTTGCAATCTATTAGCAATCAAATCATTAAATAATTAGTATCTTTTTGTTTCACTAGAGTCTCCAATCTCTATATAGGAAATCAATTCATTGTATTATTATTGATTGTTTGATTACACTAGATATCATTGTTTGCTTACCTTCGGTATATAGCTAGTTGAACTCTTAATTAGTTAGTGTTTTTTCTCTATGGATGCAGGCTTGTCAAAGAATGACAACAATAGCAACGATGAGCGATTGCCAGATAAAATGTATCAACTAGCCCTCGGATACTTTAGATGTGAGGAGTACAACAAGAGTGTTGAACTTCTAACATGTTGCATCGAGGTAAGATCAATGTCGTTAAACTAACCCAGTTTCAACATTTTCTATTTTAAGCCAATTAGATCAAATCCTAGATTTTGGGCTCGAACAAGAAAAGAAGACTAACATATTTATTTTAACCTGAAATGAAATTAACAATTCACGTTAAATAGTTTAACCGAAATCTACGATGTGCATATGGATTTGCAGATGTCACCCAACCACAAAAAGGCGTCGACTCTTCTAAAGAAAGTTCAAGCTCAAATTAGAAGAGGTTTGTGACATATATTTACATGGTATATATTGGGCTCATATATGCATGCGTGTTCTATGATCCAAACTATATATATACATCCAGCTGGCAAACAAAAAAAGATTTTATTATATGATTAAACATACTACTACAAGGAAGAATTTTCTATGTAATCTACTAATTTTTTGTATATCTTTTTTGCAAGAATGATGGTAAATAAGTTAAATTTATTAAGTACAATAGATTATAAAGTTGATATTATTTTACACATTTGTTTATAAAATTTTACTTTTACTCTAATAACTATTTTTTAACAGATGAAATATTGTGTGCGGGTTGTGCTGGCTTTACTACTTGTGTTGGACTTTTGGGTGCATTTGCGGTCACAAGACAATCGGACAAGAAAATTTATGTAAAATTAACTGATTAATAAGCAATTAATTACATAACTAATTTCAAGAATCGCATAAATAATTATAGCAAGAGAAAATTGTATAGTTAGTCCTTATGGTTTGGTCATATTGCAAATTTGGTCTTCAAATTTTAAAAAATGCAAACTTAGTCCAAACATTTATGAGATGGTTGCAAGTATAGTTCTCACTGTTAATGTCTGTTAGTTTTAACGTATGAGGGGACTAAACTTTCAATAGGGTCAAACCTATGGACCACTTATGTATTTTTTTCTAAATTAAAAGAAGAAAAGAAGAAAAGAAAAAAAGAAAAAAAGAGTTAATTAGTAAAAAAGACCATTAAACCTGCAACCCTTGATTTCACCACCATGCTATTAACATCTTCATCTGCAAAGAATCGTCCGGAGAATTCATCGGAGATTCCCACAAGGCTGGTACCGATGAGACATTAGCTTCTTCTTCAACGGTGAAAATCGCTAATGGCTATTGATCAATCAAAGTTCCAACGATCTTTGATCATGATCGTCGTCTTAATCGGTCAGATCCTCACCGTCGTTCTACACCGTTAATCGTACTTACTACTACCGTCCGTCGCTAGCATGTTCACAACGTTGTTGGTCGATTTCAACATCGAAATCGATTAATGCATCGGCATACCGTGGAACTCCAACAACGATTGCTTTGGCAATCGTTAATTTCCTATATTTTGGTCAGTTTTAGAATTACATAAGTGGTTCATAGGTTTGATCCTATTGAAACTTTAGTCCCTCATATGTTAAAAACTAACAGACGTTAACAGTGGGGACTAAACTTGCAACCATGTTACAAATGTTTTGACTAAGTTTACATTTTTTAAAATTTGGGGACCAAATTTACAATATGATCAAACCACTGGGACTAATTATGCAATTTTCTCTTATAGCAATTTGCTTTATGTTACACATACGACCGTTATGTAAGTAACCGTCTATAGCCACTCTCTTGCTACTTCCCGTTATGGTTCTTGCAACTTACTACTTAAATTTGGTTTTGTTGAAAAGCCTTTGTTTATATCCTTAAGTCTGGCCATTTATCATTATTCATCAAGTATGGTCTTTTGTATCGCAAATATTCTCTCTTTACATGAGTTTCATTACATGACTAATATTATCCTATAGTATATCGTGTAATACACGGATTGATTAAATAATATATGAAATAATTTGTAACAAAAATTTAAAAATTGTAAATAATATTTGTAAACATGATATGATTGAATTAGAAATAAATAAGTAGTGCAAGTAAAAACAAAAATAATATCATATTAAATTTTTATTTTAAAAGATTGTGTTTTTTTAATTATTTTCTTAAGTATTCTGTTTTTTTTATTCTGAAAAAAATAATTATGTTATAAAACTTAGAAATAACGGTATTAAAATATTTCATATTTTAAAATATTTTATATATATTTTTTAAAAATGTGTCATATGTTTTTAAAGTGTATTTTTTATTATAATATCAAGTTATTAAAATTTTACAATATCAATTTTGTTTATTTAAAAATATTTTAGATAATATAATTACTATATATACTTTTATCATTTATTAGGAGAGAGAGGTAGGAAAAATAGAAATGAGAATGTTTAATATGTTGACTGCAGGACCGTTGAAGGCTTGCAAATTACAACACAACAACACAATGAGGAGAGTGACTCAAACTCGATCAAACAGTAAACTGGATTAACCACACAAGATGATACTAAGAACACAAGTAATTAATGAGACAGAACCAAAAGAACACAACACAAGGAAATGGGTTTTCAAGATTGCAGTATATTGCTTTCTCAGGTTCTATTACAAGCGTTACAAAGCATATCTTAAGTTACAAGAACGAGAGAATACTTATACTACATCCTACAACCCGGCCATACTATGAAAGCCAGGTTGGA
>BJCM01062394.1:0-15154 GCA_018326385.1 Flaveria bidentis | reverse complement strand
TCAGTCGTGCGACTGAGTCATTCGTATGAAGTTGTTCATGCGTATGGTCCATTAGCATGGGCCATTCGCATGATAACTTCACGTTATTAAGTTTGAATGTATTAATTGTCATAACATTATTTATATTAATTCAAACAACCACAAACCTATATAATCAAGTCAATATGCGATAAACAACTCATTAATGAAATATTAAACATTATAAACACAACCAAACATTTGCATTTCATTAAGTAACCAACTATTACATAAGTTTAAGACAATAAAGACATATTACATTAAGATCAGAATCAAAGTACACATGTATCAACATATAGGTACACAATCTCATCTAATCTAACAACCAACTGATTGTTTAGATTCGCCTCAAGCAACCATTCACATGGAAGTAGGCCTATGAGATTTGATATTACTTGCACACCGCTACTTGATGAAAACACAAACAGTGTTTAAAGGAGATATATATAACCTGCAAATGAGTGTTTGACAAAGATCATAAATGGTTGTTTGACCTATAAACGACCGTTTACTAAAAGATCAAAATGTCGTTTGTAGACAATGTGAGATTATATTTAAAATAGTATGGGTATAGCAACTCCCTTAAAACCCACATTAGTTTATATAAACATTGAATCAAGAAACTATAATAAGGGGACAAGTTCACATGAAATAATACTTTTCTCTAAATGATCCTTAGATCAACTGTATAAAATGAGATACCTATGACATGTAAATAAAAAAGAGGTCATGGGTTTAAATCTCACTCTGAGCAAAAAATATTCAGAGTTGAGACATGAGGTTTTCTCAACAATGAGTTTCCTGTTGAGTGGGTTGGGGGTGCGGTCCAGGCTGAGAAACGGATAGGTGGACCCGATTAAGATAACAAATATTCTCCGAAGCAGGGTCGTACATTTATCGTTTAAAAAAAATTCTACTACAGGATCTAAACCTTCAACCCTATTACACACCTGAGTAGTATTATATTGGACAAATGTCTTTCCCGGATAGTATTAATGGGTCAAATGCATTTAGTGATCATTAATTAAAATTAGTCCGGTTATTAATATATCATTAGGGTTTGTTCATGACCAAATAGAAGCTATATAGACAACACAATCCATTAAAACAATAAAATAAATGGACACCAAGATATCCGATAATTAATTGCTCATATTTATTTGATCCTCAAAATACATCAACAAACAAAAACCAAACTTAGAGTTTCGTTTTAACAAGGTACAAACTTAAAGTGCGCCCGTTACTTCTTTTTATTTTCACTTGCAAGCCGTTGGTCTAGTATTGTAATTCCCATGTACCTGCATTAGTTTAAAACCAAATTATTTTTCAGGCCTAAGATTACACACTCAAAAACTCTATATTTACTGTTTTTACTATATTCTTGCTCGGTTATCTTTTACTACTAGGCTACTTATCTTAAAAAATCATACAAAAAATGCTAAGATCTTAACATATTTTACATAAGCTGATTTCAAACTTATTTACCTTCCAAGCATCAAAATGCCAGCTTGAGGATTAGTTCCTGGAGAGTTAAGTATCGTTGATCCATCAATCACTCGTAGAGCCCCGACACCAACAACCTTATATTCATGATCCACTACCTTTCCCATAAGACAACCACCATGATAGTGCCATATAGTCCTTACGGTGTCCTTGCAATATTGTTGCAACGACGAACTTTTATGACTGTGTACGCGTAGATTCATTGGTAGTTTCAGGTTTAGATCAAGAATATCTCTGGCTGTCATATTCGCATACTTGTAGTTCGAGAATGCTTTTGATTCCGCAGCCTTTAGAACGGTTCTAATCCCATTAGCGCATTTTTGCAAATCTTCGGGTTCCTTGAAGTAATTGAATGTTACTGATGGATTATCAGCGGGATTACGATTTTGAATCCTTAGTTCACCTTTTGATTTAGGGCCATCAAGTTTCTCGAGTATAAACCCACCCATCTGCATACAACAAAGGTCATCAAAATAACCGATAATTCATTATATTATTTAATTTTCTATTTCACAGACTATACTGTATGAGTGAGATTTTTCTTGGTATGTTTGTTTATTCTACTTACCTGAGGCGAAAATCCCTGATAAGCCGAAGGGTTTGCGAAGATGAAATTAACGCCACCAGCATCCTCGATGAAACTACCAAACTGAGTGACACCGACAATATGAACCACAGATGGGTCAACTGGAACGGGAGACGGGATAAAGACCGAATTCAATGGGTTATCTGCCATGCCTTTACCGACGAAAGGTTGATCAACCACGACTTTGATCTTATGGGCATCAAGTTGTTCTTTTGGACCGATGCCACTTAACATCAAAAGTTGTGGGCTTCCAAGAGCACCAGCGGATAATATTATTTCATTCCTTTTTCCGCCTTTTAGATACGCCTTATGCTTGTTCCCCAATGAATCTTGAAACTCTACTCCATAAGCCAAAGGCCTTGATCTTCCTGTAAAGAATCAAAAGTAAGACATCGAGTAATCGATAAATTGTTGGATCTTAAAATGAAGATATATATATATATATATACATACCTTTGGTCTTAAACAAGATTTTTACAACAGTTGCATGTAGAAGAACAGATAAACGTTTAGGATTTGCATACTGCAGCAAATCTGCAGCCGTATGTCGCGTCAAAGTTTCATCGAAAAGTGTACCACCTACTTTAGTCCCAATGACATGATCATAACTAATGCCATTGTCGGGTGTGACTCCAGCTTCCTCTAATGCAGCTAGAAGCGCCGATGGCCACTTTTGCAGTACAGGCTTAAAAATCATTACTTTTTCTATCCATTCATAAGACTCGCGAACCAAACTTTCATCTGTTAATCTAGCTTCCTTGTCGAATTCTCGTTGTCCACGAGAATAGAACCCCGCATTAATACTAGTACCACCACCCAAGACTCGTGCGCGAAAATTCACAACACCTTCCGAAATAAACATTTGAGAGGGAGAATTCGGAGATGTATCCAAGAAGTAGGAGCCAAAATTCATTGCACTGGTGATGTTGGGGTTCCCATAAGGCGAGCCGCCACGTTCAAGAAGTAAAACCGAGTAGTTTGCTGATAATGTGGTGGCGATCGGAATTCCAGTGGCTCCTCCCCCGACGACAATGTAGTCGTAGAATGAAACATTGGAAGCTTTTACTGCTTCATGCATGAAGGCGTAGTTTGTTGCTGTAGTTTAATAACATTAGATAAGTGAATACATAAACAAACAAACATATCTAAAGACTGCTATGAGAAACAGTATGTAACTACAGTATAATATAATACAGAACAATTTGTTTAAGAAAAGAGTACATACGTATTTCCGCGAAACATAACTCATGGAAGAAAAGAATGGCAATGAGAACACATATCATTGATTTTTGCAACATATAAGCCATCCGAACTATATCTTAATTTTGGTACATCTATATCTATGTAGCTATATATAAAGAAAGAACTAGAGAAGTTAATATAGGAAGGATGAAAGAATGAAAACAAGAATAGTGGCTCCTATATAGTCATATTTGGTGTGCTGAAAACATGTGTTTAGTATGAAATCAAGTTAAAGCATTTTTGGTTGTTAATTAGACACCAAGGGAACAAATCAAAGATAAGGTAGATTCAAACATAGAAATTAAAATTTGCCTTTTCGACTATAATTTTTTGGAACTTTTATACTGGTTTTTATAAATTGTAACGATGGACGTTATATAGAATGATAAGATAATACATTAAAAACCTCTCACCAAGATCAATTTGTAAGAGTTAAGAAACCGATTGAAAGAACATTGAGGTACGTGTTTACAGATTACAATATTTGTAGCGTGCTCTAGGCGAGTTAGTGTAGAGTATTTTTATAGTGACCAAATAAACATGTAATTTTGGGTTTAGGAAAATAGAAAACAGAGTTATGGTTAAATCCTTGTTTTACATTTGATGAAGATGAAATATTACTAGGGTTTATAAGTTTCATGTTTAATTTCTTGGTTATTAATTCTACATGACACACTTTGTGCACTTGCAACACTGCTAGCCGATATTCACCTTGGTATGAATGCTCGCATTGGTTCATGCATAAGTTGGTTCCATCGAAGATCATGTTTTGGTTCGGTGAATGGCTTATTACTAGAAGACTGAATTTTCAGTGACACACCACTTCGTCGGAAATTTGTTGATGATAGTATCACCAGCGAGAATTCATGGTCTGTTGGATAAATGGTTGTGGGTGATACGTTTTCCTATGGAACACCGCCAGATATTGCAACGAGTAACCTACGTCTTTTTTCCAGGCCAAAGTTTCACATATTACATTGATATATAAAAGCATTTACAGTGGAGTCCTTACAAATATATGAGTGTGTTTAGTATATTATATGGAATGGTTTTAAATGGTTGTGAGTGAAGTAGAGATAAAATGTTATTGTGGATTGGTATATTTAAAAAATCACTATTTAATCCTTATAATTTTTTTAATATTTTTTAAAATGGTTGTGAGTGGAGGAGAGAGAAAAAAAATAATGAAAATATAGTGATTTTTAGTATAATTACATGGATAAAAATAAGAAACCCGTTGTAAATGCTCTAACTAATGGTTCTTTCATTTGTAAATATCTTTTGTTAAGAAAAAAATGTAATCTTTTTTTCTACAATACAAATACAAATAAATGTATAAATTTCAAAAATTTATTAGAATACAATTACAAATTCTCAAATCTATAATACGAATTACTAAATTTCATATTATATTACAAAACTACATATAAAATAAGATAAAATGGTGTCTCGTAAGAACTTGTGATGGGTTGAGCTCATTTTTAACATATGATTTCGTACGTATTTGATATGAGATTTAATGTATATATAGTTTAACAAAAGGAGAGCATGTTTAGAGAAATTTTGATAGCTTAATGACCATAAATTGAACATATCTATTAATTTGAAAAACTTACCATACACACTTAAATATCGCAACAATGCATTAATGCTAATGCCATAGTATTCCACCATTAAGAACTACCTTTTTTTTAACAGCAAACGTACAATCCTGTTTTGAAAGATATGTGTTATTTTAATCGGGTTCACATATATATTTTTCAGTTGGAACCGTACTCCAACTCCCACAGGAAGAAACTCATTGCTAAAAAAACCTTATGACTCAACTATAAGTATTTTTACTCATAATAAAACTTGAACTCATAACCTTCATTTTATCAATAAATGTTAAGACTCCCGGTCATAGTAAAAAGCACCCTAAGACATACACCACACTATTCTGTTTGACATGCCTATCAACATATTTTTAGGTATGGTATAAGTAACCATTTACCAAATAACCATTTTGGGACAACATGGAACACGCGGGTTCGTAGGCTGGAGTTTTCAGAAAACACACTAATTACGCCCATTTCAAGCGTTTCTTTTATTTTTAAAATTTTTAGATTGTAATAATATGGATTTATATAGTTTTCGCAAAAAAAAAACTGTATTCTTATAGCTTTTCAATATATATAAAATATAATATTTCATGTCTTGATTTTGTTTTTCATGAGCCCAGGTTTATTATAAAAAAATAATAAAAGGTTTTGTGCTTTTAAGTGGGGAAAAAAACAAAAGGTAATTTGTTGTCCAGTTTTATGCCAACTCAAATTTCATGGAAACTAAAATTAAATAGGAGTGGTTTTTGTTTTCAAGTTCTCATATTTAATCAATGTTTTCAGAACTCTATCGAATGTCGAACCAGACGTTTTATTGGTTTGGTGGTCGGACCGATTGGACCGGTCGGACCAGTTGAATCGGATTTAACTATATTTTAATTATATTTATATATGTAATTAAATATAAGTAATTTATATATGACTTGTATATATATTTTATAGTTATATATAAAACTAAATTATATTTGTATATCCAACACACTAATTTATGGTTTAAAACCATGTTTTTACCCATTAAAATAAAAAAAAATCAAAAACCGGTCCGAACCGGTCCAGTTTCCCGGTCCCACCACCGGTTCGAGCGGCCGGTTCGATCCCTCAAAAATGATTTTATAGCGAACTGGACCGGACACCGGACCGGTCGGATCGGCCGGTCCGATCCGGTCGCGAAAACACTGTATTTAATTAATGACGGAATGTGAGTTGGACCAATAGAAAAATCCTCAAAAAAACAATAATCATTGTGGTGGCTTCTTTCATGTTTTTCCCTTAGCAATCACAATCAATGGATCAAAATCTTTATGACCAATTAAGAGTTTTAAATGGATATTGTGAGTTTGATGTGCCAACTCTATTACAAATCGACGTCCCTTTGTATGAGACGTTTAAGGTTTACGATACAATCCAGTTCTTTGTTGCTTTTTGTTTTTCTCTTATAAGTTTTAACATGTAATAATTTTAGTTTTTTTTAAATAAATTTATTATAACGTGTTTATTTTTATCTACAAGTTATCAAAGCATAAAAGTAGAATTTGTGATCCAAATTAAATATACAAGTCAATGATTTTCATACAATCTAATTTTCTCTTCCTATTACAACTTTTAAAGCATGATGTTATGAAATACTAATTTGTCTATGCCTATTGTTATCAAATGCTAGTATTTTTAACCGTTACGTTTTATAATAACTTTCAAGTATTATCAAAGTATCTACTATAATGCACCGGTTTGTGACATTTTTGTTTTGTATATAAAGTTTTAAAATATTATCAATAATGTAATAGCTTTGTTTTCTTATATAAGATTACGTACACTATCATCACCCCTTTTCAACTAGCAGGATCGCAAAAGGTTAATTTTTTATGGTCTTACACCCACTGCCCCCTTCAACACCCATAATTGTGGTAACATTTGTTTTATGCCCCCGTTACGAAACATGACTCTTAATACTAGTATATATTAATTACCTTTTTTGACATACAACCACTAGCTCATGTGAGCTACATATTAGGATGGTTAGGATCACTTACTTGATCATGGATGATAATTTCCAATTAACAACAATGAGCTACACCTAAAAATGAACTGACATTTATCATTAATGTATTTTCATCATACATGTTTTGTAAAAAAAAAAAAATCAAATAATATAAAGAATACTAAACCATACAAAAAGATTTAAAAAACTTATTTAAAGTTAAAAAAATTTAAAAAAAAGTTGTGAATACACATAATTGTTCATCAAGTAAATTACCAATTTACGATAACCAAAATGAGAAGTAACATCAACTCCAAGATGAAGATTCTATACTTGCGTTGAATTATTGGATTTAAATAACTTTAAATTATATGACTTATTATTTATACACACCTAATCTAGATTAGTGGATTTAAATAATTTAATTTAATGACTATATGAGTTTATGGGTTGTTAGGATCACTGACTTTGTCATGTATAAAAATTTCCAATTGACAACGATAAGATTACTGTTTTTCTGCATTTGCATGTGGTGTCCCTTTCTTCACCGGATTCCACCACTTAAAATATACCATTATATTTACGTAACTAGTTTTGAAAAACTCATGTATTAAACGAGTTGTATAAATAAAATATTAAATAAAATGAAAATTTTATTAATATAAAATGATATTCTAAGATAAAATATAACTACACTAACATATAAGCAATGTTTTTAGAACGTGATCGGACGTCGAACCAAACGTCTTACTGATTTGGCAGTTGGATAGGTCGGACCGAATTTAAGAACTGGATGACGTCATAATTATATATATATATATATAATATTATATATATAGGTATGGGTTCCGCTAAAAAGATCATATATCCTAAAAAGTGTAGGAAGAGTTATATATATATATATATGGTTATATACATAATTAAATTATAAGTAATTTATATATGTATTTTATAGTTGTATATAAAACTTAACTATATTTTATACCCAACACATCAATTTATGGTTCAACATCCCGTTTAAAATCCAAAAAAATAAAATAAAATCCAGTTCGAACCGGTCTAGCCACCGATTCGGGACGAATCGGCCGGTCGAACCACTCCAAAACGAGTCTATGCGAACCGGACCGACCACCTATCAGAGTTACAGTTGGACCAGTTGGACCATCCGGTCCGATCCGGTCCGATCCGGTCTCAACAACACTGTTTGTGCATATGCATATGCAAAGACCCTGTGTAATAAAACAATTATATACTGCATGTGATTTAATTTTCTTCTTTTTATATTTAGCTTTTGTTATTAAATATATATATAACTTATCATGTTGTATATTTGTAACCCACTAGTTTCATTATCATCTTTTAATTCAATCACACACTTCTCATGTTACATATATTGTATCCCAATAGCTTTTGATTTCATGCTCTTACTTTTGATATTAATCGATAAAAAAACTATTTGATCAATAATATTTACTATTAATGAAGAAAGTATTGATGCATATTAGTTTAACAAGAGATAAGCTACAAGAAGTTGGTAGCGGAGTTAGTTAGGTGGCTTGATAGCATGTTAAGTGGGTAAAATGTCAAAATTTATACACTTGGAATAGAAGGAAAGGATTATAAATATTGTAATCATGTACCTGAACGAATTTAGTTTTTTTTAACAATGAATATATTAATAAGCAACAAGGGACAATAACAAGGGACAATTCATTCCATGTTATTGACTTTTCCTTTAAATTTAATACATGAGAATAATATGATAGCGTTTCTTGCCCTGCATATATACCATAAAGTAGCCGATAGAATACAGTATAATACCTTTTTCTTGAATCTAGAATCTCCTTAGTTGAAAGGATAGTTTAGGAGATGTCTCACCGAGGTCAATGGGATCGGGTTAGGTCGTAACCAATGCATGATGGGCCTGATGGCACACCATACCCGCGATGCGAACGGACAATGCAACAACACTTGACCGATAGTCTCTAGATGATTAAAGCATAATGAACATCTAACGTAGCCCTTAACACTCCACGGTGGCGTAATCCTTCTTTCGTCGACATACCATCTAATCATGAAGGTTTAAATACAAATAAATACAAGAATTCCCCCTTGAACTAATTAAGATCGCTAAACTATTCAATGGTGATAAATAATTTCACACAAACTAGCTCATGAAATATAGTCTACATTTGAATATGAGTGACCTGATTTGAACAATAAATTTACGAGTAACCTAATTGATACAAAAAAAAAATTACGAGTGATCTAATTAAAACAATTCCGAAACTTAATTATTATTTTACAAAGTTATTCCTAATTTAAAAGGCTAAACCAAAAATGTGAAAACTCTAGATTAGTTCACAACCCTTATTTCATGGACCATGTTAAAGATCGGGATACAAATAGGGTTGTTCAAACTACTTGACGTTCGACGCTAGCTCGATGTTCGTTCGACATTTGCTCGAAAAATGCCCGTTCGAATTTTAGGCTCTGTTGTAAACGAGTCGATCGGCTTGGATCGGTTTGTAAACGAGCCAAGCACGAGCAAATGTCCGCTCGGTTCGGTTCGTATTGAATTAATATGTATATATAGTTTATATGTAGCACTCTAGTAGATTTAACTCATTAATTATATGGAATATATAATTATATTTACGCATACTTATCAATCAACCTAATAAAGAATTTTACTTTAAACATAAAAGTGAAATCCTAATCCGTTAAAAGATGATTTTCGATCATCTTTCACTCTCACCGTCATCGTTATCTGCAATATGCTCTCTGTCTTATCAGATACAATCTTAACTTCATTATCGGCCACGGCGTATTGTCATCCATGAAAATAATAAGTAATGAAATATGATAGATTTTTAAGTAATCAAACCTTATTTGCTGCAGTATGAATCATATGACACACAAAATAGTTGGTTTGTATAAATTGTTCGTCGCTCATTTGCACTCGTTCGACGCTCGCTCACAAATTTAATGCTCGAAAAATGTTTGTTCGATTTCTGCTCGGTTGTAAACGAACCAATCGGCTCGGTTGGGAAATGAGCCAAGCACAAGCAAAGGTTTGTTCGATTCGATTCGGCTCTTGAACAACCCTAGATACAAATGCTAATATGGTGTTGTATCTATTTTACAGCAAGAATATAACCAAGATCAAGATCATGCAACTCTTGGACATCTTGAATCAGATTAGATACCTATAACACATAAATATTAAGAGGTAATGGGTTTAATACTCACTATAAATAAAATGTTTAGAGTTGATTCAGAGAACTTTTTCAGCAACAGATTTCCTCTTAAAAGGGGTCGGGGTTGTGGTCCCAGTTGAAAAACAAATAAGTGGGGCCAATTAAGATAACACATATTTTCAAAAATAGTTTCGCATATTTACAATTTGCTTTTTGTTATCTACCCCATGGTTGACCCGAAAGTTGTAATCAAGCCACAAAGCTACTCATTATATAATATAGACCATGTGGTTTATGGTCAATTTTGAACAGATAATAAGATAAACAATTAGAACATACGAGGATGTAAAGACAAGTAAACTTAACTAGTTAAATGATCATTCTACTAGAAAATTTTACATCTAACAAAGTAACAAGTCGAACAATGAAGAAAGAGATAAATGTCATACCAACCATGAATAGTATCATCTAAAAATGATGAATCACAATCAATTTCAACAACCCAATTCGAGTCATCACCAACAACAACTTGACAACTCGGATGATGACGAACCCATCGCACAAGAGACATTTTTTAGTTAACGATGTTGTAGTTTAAGATTTTTTTTAATCCTAAATTAATATTGAATTTCTTATTATAAATTTTGAAAAGATAAAATTATAAGAATAGTTTAGAAAAGGTTTAAGGATAGCTGAAAGATCCATTCAATTAAGAAATTTAAGGCTACATACAAGGAGAAGAGAGAGTTAAGATACGACGATGGGAGATCGAAAGCTACACTCCTTCGCCCTTATGATGAATGTCATATTCTAATATATGTGCACACTTTATCATTCCAGGGTCTTGATATATATGCACGGACTGTCTTTGATAGTAAGTTAGTCTTCTGTAGTAACTGAGTTCGATAGTAATCTGGCCTTGGTACTCAAACAAGTTAGTAGTTTTCTACTCGGTGTCATTAGCTACTCAATAGTAACTCCTCCACGTTAATTTCATCTTGATGGCTATACCGTATGTTCGGTAGCAACTTTGTCACTATCTATGTAACATAATGTATTAAAAGTTTTGCATGTAATCAAATCTATACAATTAGAGACCTAAGATTCCAAGAGTGTCTTCATGGTCTCAATTTTTGTAGTTCAGAATTTAGGAGTTCTTATCCATGGACCATGGGCATAGTGTGCTTTGGGTATCGAATATAAAATTCAATATAATAATATATTATTCTAGGGTGTTGAATAAAATCGATATCGATATCATGAGAATCAGTGGTTGCGAAGAGGAAGCCATTGACGTTTAACAAGAGAGAAAATGTTGCTCGCATGATTTAGAAATGAGTCCTCCTTCACAGATCCCAAGCACTCGGCTGATTCCAAAGCTGGTACGCAAATATTGAATGTCTCATACGACAAGTAAAAATAAACACCTTAATAATTGATGGGGTGCAAGTATTCGGTATAATCAACAGTCCATTGAGTTACAATCACTAGGTACAAATCTAAATAATATAAGATTTTTTTTTTTATTTTTTTCAATCTAATTAGGCTAATCTGAACTTCTAGAATATATTATTAAGTTTGAAATGTTATTAATTTATTGGGTCTTTTTAGAACATATAATTACGAATAATTTTATGTTGAATTTTAATATCAGCCGATAATAATCCATACTATTGATTTGGCTGGTAACAATCCGGAGTTTCATTTTTATTACCAACAACAATCACCCTAACATAATTATTAAAAATATACACTTGATTTCGACTCGATTTCGTTCATAATAATGAATATTAACGAAATGAAAAACATACAAGCTCAATCAAGCTGAAAATAAGCACAAATCGAGTGTAATGTATGATAATTGTACTACCGGGACTGTTGTTGGTAATACAAATGAAAGTTGGGATTATTACCAGTAAGTTAATAGTATGAATTATTATTAGTTAATGAGTAATAGTTTGGATTATTAAAATCCAATTTGCCAAAAATAAATGAATAAATAAAATTGGCCTCTTGTGATCCCTAAGTGGTCACTCACTCGGCACACGCTCAGGGCGGCCATAACTGAATCTCTTAGTCGTTGATTATCACTCACTCGGCACACGCTCAGAGCGGCCATAACTGCATCTCTTAGTCGTTGATTATCAAATACAAGTATATGACCATAACAAATTTACAGGTTTAACTTATTTGCAAAACAAACAACGGTTTGTAAAACCTTACTCCATATACATTTCTTGTGTTATAGCATTTCTATCATCATTTTCACTTCTTCTTGATTAATATTAATATAATATGGCCAACATATCATATGTATAATTGTTTATTAGATGATCCACTTCTTCTGTTTGTGTGTCCTGCTGGCCAACATGAGTAGACTTTAGAGTTTTTAAGACCCTGGCTATATATATAAGTTGCATTCCAACTTCAGTACTTTTAAGTTACAACCTTTAGTTTCAACCTATGGTGCATTATTATAATCTCTGATTCTTGATACATAACTGTTTGATGGCTTATAATGTGTTGCCAAAACTGGCGATATATGTTCTCGTATTCATTCTTTTCTTCCACAAGTTATGTGTCGCTGAAATACGTACGTATTGTTTCTTCTTCAACGTCTTGTTTTGTATTATGTTTTTATTTCGATATCAACGAACCTAATGTCATTAAAGTGCAGCTCCAGACTATACCTTCATGCATGAAGCAACAAATGCTCCAAACACTTCATTCTATGACTACATTGTCATAGGGGGAGGTGCCGCTGGAATCCCATTAGCCACCACATTATCTGCAAACTACTCGGTTTTACTTCTAGAACGTGGTGGCTCGCCTTATGGAAATCCCAACATCACTAGTATTTCTAACCTTGGTTCCCCCACACTGGATACATCTCCAACATCTCCCTCTCAGCAGTTTATTTCCGAGGGTGTTGTAAACTCACGGGCACGAGTCTTGGGTGGTGGTACTAGTATTAATGCCGGTTTGTATACTCGTGGGGAACCAAAATTCAATATGGAAGCAAGATTAATGGATGATAGTTTGGTTAACAAGTCTTATGAATGGGTAGAAAAAGTAATGGTTTTTAAGCCCGTAGTACAAGCGTGGCAGTCAACACTTCGAGCTGCACTAGTGGAAGCTGGGGTCACACCTGACAATGGCGTAAATTATGATCATATCATCGGGACTAAAGTGTCTGGTACGCTTTTTGATGAAAATGGGACGCGACATACGGCTGCAGATTTGCTACAATATGCAAATCCCAAAGGGTTGTCTGTTTTTCTACATGCAACTGTTGGAAAAGTCTTGTTTAAGACCAAAGGTAAGCGCGCACTCATTGTTGTTAAGATCCAACATCCTGTCGATTACTCAATGTCTTACTTGTGATTCTTTACAGGAAGATCAAGGCCGTTGGCTTATGGAGTAGTGTTTCAAGATTCATTGGGGAATAAGCATAAGGCATATCTAAAAAGTGGAAAAAAGAATGAAATAATATTATCCGCTGGTGCTCTTGGAAGCCCACAACTTCTGATGTTGAGTGGCATAGGCCCTAAAGAGCAACTCGATGCCCATAAGATCAAAGTCGTGCTTGATCAACGTTTCGTTGGTAAAGGTATGGCAGACAACCCTATGAACTCAATCTTCATTCCTTCTCCTACTGCAGTCGAGCCATCCACAGTCCAAGTTGTTGGCATTACTCGATTTGGTAGCTACATCGAAGGAACCGGTGGCTTTAATTCAATCTTTGCAAACCCTTCAGCTTATCAGGGATTTTCTCCTCAGGTAGCTATAATATGTGTCTCAAATGCATAATTTGGCTTGCAAGTTGCAATTATTATCAACCAAACGACGAAAAAAAAGTTAATGACCTTTGTTGTTTACAGATGGGTGGGTTTATATACGAAAAGATTAATGGTCCTCTATCAAAGGGTGAACTAAGGATTGAAAACCTTAATCCAGCTGACAACCCATCAGTAACATTCAACTACTTTAAAGATCCTAAAGACTTGCAGAAATCTGTAAATGGGATTAAAACCATTCTAAAAGCCGTAGAATCGAAAGCATACTCAAAGTACAAGTATGCCAATATGACTATCAAAGATATTCTTGATCTAAACATGAAATTACCAGTGAACCTACGAGTACATGCTAATACAAGTTTCTCACTAGAACAATATTGCAAGGATACTTTAAGGACTATATATCACTATCATGGCGGTTGTCATATCGGAAAAGTAGTTAGCCCTGAGTATAAGGTTTATGGTGTGGACGCCCTGCGAGTAATTGATGGATCAACTATAATTAACTCTCCTGGAACTAATCCTCAAGCTAGCCTTTTGATGCTTGGAAGGTGATTAAATTTTGACGTGATGGCAAATTGTTATCTTATCATTAGGATTTTTTAAGATCATTAGGCCAATAGTAGGTAGTGATCATTTGATTTCAAATTGATGTAGGTACATGGGTGTTATAATACTGGGTCAACAGCTTGCAAGCAAAAATAACAAGAACTAACTATCACCAAGCCGAAGTTTGTACCGTGTTATCCTTTGGTAGTTTAACTTAGTATGTAATACTTAAATTGGCTCTTGGTTATTGATGTATCTTGACTAATAATTACGAATAATTTTACGTTGTTTTTAATTAAGTTATTCAACACTGGGTGTCTAAACAACAAGAACAAAAATAAATGAATAAATAAAATTGGCCTCCTAAGGTCCTTGAGTGGTCGCTCACTAGGCACACGCTCAGGGCCGGCCATGACCGAATCTGATAGGAATGAAAATGGTGAATAAAAGTAGGCAACTTTTATTAGAAAACAAAGGATAGAGGCCCGATTCGAGAGGGGCAAAGTCTCCAATTACGTAAACAAGAAATGATAATAAAAATTCTGATGCTAGAATGAAAAACTAGTTGCCTATTTATACTAGCCGATTCCCTAGAATTATGGCCAGATTATTCTCCATCATAAAAGCTGGTAATTGATTTCTATAATCACTAATTGATTTGGCTGAAGGGATTCAGCCAA
>BJCM01062393.1:0-14446 GCA_018326385.1 Flaveria bidentis | reverse complement strand
GTAAATCGTAAACAAAACGTTTCAAAAATCAAGTGTTTTAAATGTGAAGAATACGGACACTATGCAAGCAAGTGTCCAAATCAAAACTGGAAAGGTGCAAGGCTGAAAAATGAAGTACACCTGACTCAAGAAGAAGATGATGAACCAGCCCTGTTATTAACCATGTTCGACCAACAGGAAGATCCAGACATGAAAGATGATTCAATGTGGAATTTTTCTGATGAGATCGATGAGAACATAGATGAGCATGAATCAGAATTAGAAAAGATGAGCTTGCAATTACGAGATCTACTAGGAATCAATAAGACTGGTTGAAGAGATCCAAATCCAAATTAGGGGGGTGATTGTTAGCCTAATTTGGATTGGGATGAAGATAAAAAGAAAGTTGTTGATTTTTGGAGTCTAAGTTATTTTTAGTTTTGATTGTTTGGTGATTACCTTTATTTATGTTAAGATATCATAATTTATTTAATTCGATTGTTTCTTAGTATGTAGGAATTTTGAATTTTGAGTCAATTAAGGTTAGGGGTCTAAGTTTAGATTAGTATAAATAGGAAGTGTGGGTTTTTTTAACAATCAATAAAAGTCTAAAGCAGGGCTGCTTTTTTTAAAAAAAAAAACCTCCACTGTTTTTCTTTCTACTGCTAGATACCTTACAATATATAGTTTCTTCAAATAATGCAAACGAAGATAACAAAATCTATATAAAATCAAAGAGTCATTTTTTGGGCCAATAGCATCTTTTGCACTTACAGTACAAGTTTATCAAAACAATAAACCATAGGTCTCATGAGCTATCTTCTAGAATATGGATACACTTTATAATTACAATTTGAAGTTATGCAAATGAGAATTCTTTTGGGACACCATCTAACCTAACTTCATTTTCTGTAATTGACACTTCACCCATTTGTAATCCAACAGGAAAATCTCTTTAATGGCATAACCGTTCATATAAAACATAGGGACAATCTTTAATCCTGTAAAAAATAAGCAAAAATTGCATCTTTCTTGTAGAACAAACACGCCTTAATACCTAAAAACTGGTTACCAGATATGACTAATATCTCTCAACCCCAAATACAAAAGATTAAAACTTCACTTAGTGAAAGACATTTCGTCGAGCACCATGCCTGCATACCCAAAACCCCTTTCACCGAAAGCAAGCAACTTTATCCATAATCCACCATGAATTCTTTTACAAAAATTGAATGAAAAGATTGACTAGAGCCAACATACCGGGTGCCTCTGTGACGAGTGTAAACTCTGAGACAATCTACAAAATTCTGCAATCGATTCAAAATTCAATTATCGAATAGAAACAATTAACAGTTACAAAAAGATGGAGTAAATGATGGTAGAACCTGGGGATGAAAGAAAGGCGGAGGTTAGATGGGGTGGGGTTGTGGTGAGAGACACCATGATCATCTCTCTGCAGCAGATTACAGAGGTTGTACGAGGATGAGGATAGTTGAGTTTTGGATGGGGTTTAAGAGGGTTTTTGGGTTTCAAAGACCTTCTTATGTAGTATGTTATATGTATGCTATCAATCAATATATCATCTTGTTGTTGCTAGAGTTCATTTCAGGTTTCACAATTTTAATTTTTAATCATTCGAGTCGTTATGTTTTATTATTTGATTCGTAACTTCCTTGGTTATGTTATATAGACATCTATTTGGGTTATTGGTGAACTTCTCTTTTATGTCTCTCTCAATACGTATTTGTATATGCATGGTGTAAACTTCGTTAGACGTTGTAAGATTGGTGAGTTGAGAGTTACTATTACTCGATCTAGACAGAAAGTATTCAAGGGGCTAGGCGGGTGTAGTAAATTATAATGATATTACTTTTTGGGAAATTATAAAGATGTGAAAGATTATAAGTTTACTAATGTTTAAAAAAAAATACATGATTATCAATATAAATCAAAATGATACGTATTCATATACTAAAGCATTTAAAAGGTAATATTCATTTTTTTAATATTATAGACGTAACAATAATCTAATTTTCATATTTCAAGGTATTTTCTTGAAAAAAACAAAAATAAAAATATTGGTGAAAACAACGAAAATCAGACTTAGGTTGAGTTTGACCGATTTTAAGTAATGTTGACCGAGTGGATAAAAATCGCTACGCCACCTTGTCAAGTACTGAGTACTCGTTCACTTAGGCCGAGTTTATAACACTTTAACATATACATTGACGAAGATAAAAAGAATAAATGTGTTTGAATAAAGATTAAGTTATACAAACACTTATATTTGTTATTTTGAAACTCTTTTGTCTATATCACTCTTCTAATCTTATCATTGTCATTTTGTTTGCTGAATCCAAATCTAATCTGACTTGTGGATAATCACGACTACAGAGATTTTAATAACTACTTGAGAACTTGTATTATTTTAGTTTTTTAGAAGAAAAAAATATCTAACAAAGTTAGCAAATGGAACTCAAATGGTTAACAAAATAATACATAAAACCATGAATAAAAAACGACTCAATTTTAATCATGTCCATTAAACTGTTCTAATTCATATTATTATGTTTGATACATTTTTACATTTAACATACTTAATCTTCTTACTTTAATAAAAAAGTAAATGTGAATGTCAAATGTTATCACCACAATTCTCTTCATCAAAACTTTCCCGCATCTCTCTCCTATTAAATAATTACTTAATTACTAGTAAATTTATTTCAATACTTTTTAATATTTAATAAATTAAGAAATAAATCTATTTATTAAGTTTATTTCTAAATAAATTAATACATTTAAAAAGTCAATTTTTTAAAAACAAAATTAAGAAAATTTGGGAGTTGTAATAAGAAATTTTTTAAAAAATGCATTTTTATGCGGTTTGTTTTAAAACAAAATATTTATTTAATTTTTTTTAAAAACAATACTTTAAAAAGTCGATATCACTATTTTATTATTTATATTCATTTCTTATACATAATTTAAGTTATTTAATATCTTAGAATATCATTTTATATTTAATAAATTTATTATATTAATATTTTATTTATTTAACCCGTGTAATACACGGGTTTACTAAAGCTAGTATGGCTATAAAACTATACTACGGATCTTAGTTCAAAGTTCGACCCACAAGCTTTTTAGTCTAGTGGTAGCCTCATGACTTTTGGAAGATCATGGATTCAAGTTTTGTCAGAAGCATTATGTTTTTTTAGTTGTGAGTTTCTTTTTGAAAGAGTAGGGGTGTGGTCAAGATTGAAAAATGAATAGACGAATCTAATTAATTTAACACCTATCATCCGAATTAGAGTCGTACATTTGCCGATAAAAAAGAGATCTTAGTTAAAGACAACAAACATAATAATTGGAAAACAGAAGTGCCATCCACAACGACATTCGCTATGGACATCTTTTAAGTTTTAACTATGATTTAAGTGATGCACATAAGCTCGCTTCAGCAACAATACAGTTACAAATGCAAAACCTCGTTTTATAAAATTAAGTTAAATTTTTATAAAAAAGGAAACTTTTATAACTAGACCCTAACATACTTTGTAGTTTTGAAGTTAGAATGGACTAATTGGTGCCTTTCAGGAGGAAAACACTTGATGAATGGTTGTCTCAAGATGCTTGAATATTAAGTCTAAGTCTCAATTTCTTTAGATGCCTTCAAATATAGTATTTCATCAAGAAAACCATCAAAGTTAAAGTCTGAAAGCAAAAACGTCAGAAGACAAATTCTGCAAAAAATGTTAGCTAGTTTCACGGTAGACCATGGACCATAGATCATCTCAACAGAAACACATGTGGCCCAACCCGACTTAATTGGCTTGTTTCTAACGGCACTAAACAATGACTTGTCTTAGGTCTCAACCCATACTTGTGCTAATCTATTCTCAAATGTTGCGAATCAAGAGAACAAATATATAATATATATTGTTGGAGGAAATGTATATTCACTTTAGCATTGGTGTTTACTTTTGTTGTGATTCAACTAATAAGGTTGTTGTGATTCAACTAATAAGGTTGTTGCTTTATAACCTTAAAATGATGGGTTCAAACCGTAAGAAACATCCTCACGCACAGTGTGTAAAGTAAAACTCATGGACCCTACCCAAAGTGGGAGCTAGGTTAAACACCAACTACACTTTTACGGATTCAAAGATTTTATATATGATTAATGGGGCAATAATTTAGAGTAGAAAACAATTTCAAGCTCTTTTGTTGGACTATGGTTCTAAGTTCAAAAGTATGTTAAAAGTTCATACAATCCTGAAAGATAAAGCTGAAATGGAAAGTTGGGGCTTTTAGCAAATGAAAGCAATAGTACATAATGATACATGATCTAAGACTAGAGAATTGGCTCCTTAGAATGGCTTGATTAATATGGCCGGTACCGCATCGGCCTCCTGGCTCTTGGAATCCTTCTGCAAAATCATAAGAACATGTGTCAACTTTGAATGTAAGATGCAATTGATTAAATCAGGTGAACACCATAGTTGAAACATATTTTTTATATAAATATTGTCAAATTCAGTCGCTAAAAGATTGAGTAAATGGTGCAATTTCTAAGTTCCTCATGAGTATCTTTATTAAATATGAAACTAATTACTAACTCGCGTTGCAATCAAGGTGCCTCAGTGTTATAACCAACCTCCTTAGCATGGTTGTTACAATAAGACCATGTTTCTAAACCAACATCATAATCATTGTTTTCTTTTCTTTTATGCTACACAATGTTGTATGATCAGAGTGTGGCAACTTGCAAACCAGATCTTTGGCATGGGTTAGTGTTGGCTACTTGAAAGAATAGGGTTAGTTACTTTGAACAGGTTTACAACCCATGTACGGTCCAGTGGGCTGAAACAATGCTTTTCTTTAAAGCACTAAGGGGCGAACGAGTTATGGCAAGGGTACAATGGCTAGTTATTTTTCTTTTTCGAACAACAATTCCAAGATTTTTTAGGATATATGACCACATCCTGCCTCTATATGTATCTATATGCTTTTCATTTATTTGTTCTTTTACACTAATATAGAACATGAAGAATGAAGACTTTAGGCCAAATGTCCCAACCTATCCCACCCAAATCATAATTTGTTTGACCATTTTTTAAAATTGGATTACTATAGTCCACAGTTTTTAACCCTAAATTGATGATCTATTGATCTGTTACCCAACCCGCCTGTTTTGCCATAATACCAAAATCATATTTATAAATAAAAAAACTAATGTAGCATAAGGATGCTTTAGCTTTTCCATCAAATGAATTAGGAAATTGAAAATAGGAGGCTTCACATTTCAATCACTACAGCAAGCAGTAGCTTTAAACCAACACAGTATGCTTGATCATTCTAGTGCACCCAGAACAGCAGAGAATGTGTGTGAGAGTGATCCTAGGTTTGCGAGGACAATAAATTCACTTAATCTGCAGTAACAGGTGCTGCTAGTATGCTTCTAAACTGAAGTCATGGCTATAAGCCTAGACATCTTCATGTTGGAAAACATAAGTATCCACTAAAAAATTTCCCTGAAACATGATTACTAATTTACTATTTTTAAACGATCATATTACCCTCTTATACTTTATACACGTTATACCATGTGAGTTGTGACGATCTAAAACTAGAATGAAAATACACAGCTAGTAAAAATATATTCAGATACATACCCGTATCCATATGGAGAGTACATTGGTGGGCCAGACATGAAAGGTCTTCGTGGATAGAATCCAAAATATGGGTTGGGCCGCCTCCCTCTAAATTGTTTCATCCCAGGAACATTGGTTCTTTTAGCAGCAACCTGCACCACCCAGGAATGCACTGATAAGAAGTCGAAGCCCAGATATGTTAATATCGCAAAAGTAAATGAAGTAATAACCTTGAGTTGACGACCATGTAACTCTGATTCATTCAAAAGTATAGCGTTCTGAACAGCTTCAAGTTCCACAAATTCCACATAAGCAAAACCTTTGGGTTGACCAAATTTGTCTGTTAATATTGTCACCCTGTTTACAGTTCCACATGATTGAAAATGTTGTTGAACCTCCTCAGGCGTACAGGCATAGTCTACCTGAAATTTAGAGTGCATAAAAAAGTTAATGTTCTACCAAGTATATGATAAAGATCAAAAGCATCAGAGTCTATTAATATCATTGTGTAATACTACGTTAAACTTTAATAATCTGGCATAAAAAATTATGTCGGTAACTATGCAGATAGTTAGGGTGTCTAAACAGCTTTAACAATCTTGCAACCAACAAAAAAATCCAAAAGCATTATAGATCTTTATCTAACCAAATATATAATAGGAAGAAAATACAATCAATCTGATGGTAAAAAATGTAACCATGTCACTCTTCATATTTTAAAAGAATTTTAGATTGCATCAGCACATGTATTGCTCTTATTGTGAAATAACAAGTATTGATCAAGCAATCTCAAAGCATAGTAATGATGATATTGAATAATACAATATTATAAGTTTTAATACACAATATCAACGATTCAACGGTAAATTACATAGTATAAAACAAAGTTAAAGGTCAAAGAATCTCACATTACCAACATATATTGAACGGGCATCCGCCTCCTCTTTTTCAGCCAGAGTTGCAGAAGCGCCAGAGGCATCGTCTAATCATGTCATAATCAAAAGAACAACAACATGTTAGGTAGAAAAGAGAGTATCTAACTAAGACATTGATTATGGTTTTAATTTTGCAATAAGTTCTTGTAAAGTGCAAAGATAGAGAAAAAAGAAGCAGTGCAGGACTTTTGACAAATTTTAGAATAAAAATTACTAAAAAAATATAGTAAGCAAATGTAAAGCCCTTTGTGGCATGTACATGTAAATCTTGAATATTGTGAGTTGTAACTGCTATAATAAAGCAGGAGCTGGAAGGACTATTTGTGTATTTCTGACGATTGGCTAAACCACTTATTAATGAGCTTAAATCTCTCCTTAACAACAGCTTTTATAACAATCTTCAAATAATGTAAGCAAATGGGGAAATATAGAGTAATCTGCATCAAAATTTATTTCATAAAAAACATCTATACTAATGTACAAAGTACAAACCTCCCCTTTGTCATTATATTTGCCATTCCCCCTTTTGTAATCAATAATGTGATCCACAAACAGAAGGATAACTAAACTGTTAATGACTTAATTCTAGGATCTGCCTATAGTTAATATATAACTGATAGTAAACAACTTTCTTGATATTTCCTCTCTCAAAAAATACCTGCTTGTTACTTTGTTAGTTGTGTCTAATACACAGTCTGTCAGTCCATAACACCAGGCTAAACCCTGAGGCCTGAACCCTAAAATTAAAATTTTAAAAAAGCATAGGGCTCTGATAAAAGAAAACAATTGTATAGACTCCTGTGTACTTGAGGCTTTTAGCTTGAAATCAGGTCAAATGATTCTTATATTGCTTAACTTGACATTCCTGTATTGACCTAACATGCACAAACAGTTGCGGGCCTGTGGCACTGGCAACAACAAAGTAAACAGATTAGAAATATCTCCTAAATCTTATGTTTATCCTATAAACTTTAAAACAATAACAATATCACTACTGAGATGATGACATTGATGAAGATATTAATCCGCCATAGCAAGTGCTTGAATTGTGAGCACTTAATGCACTCTCAGCCCTCTAGGGTTACAACTAGCAATGACATAACATTCGTAGGCTAAGAGAGAAAGGCAACATAACAAGTTTCACCACCAAGGCACCAACAACAATATAAAATACTCAAAACTTTTATGTCAACAATATTTGGAATCTTGTACCGGCATGCATTCATCCTATTCGTATAATTGAAGTCTACACTCAACCTACATGTTCCTTGATCAACCCAGGCATACAAAGACAAGAAATATAATCATAATTCAAAGTTATATATCAGACACAATAAGTAAGCATTTAGAAGATACTCAATGTTGTTACTTGTTATAGACTTCAAGCAAGCTAATCTCAATTTCAAAGACTCTAATCGAACTTTGAACTGTCTTTCTACATGTTTGTTCTTTATACCTAATATCAATTTCCCAACCTCAAGAATTTGAAATCAAGAAAATTATAACCAGTCACCAAAGCAGAGAAACTGCCAAAAGATTCAGTACTTCTCGCGATGGATAACCATAACAAAGTACTAACCTGAACTACAACCATACATGGTTCTATGGTCCATCTAACTGTAACAAAACTGGTATAGGTCCGAAACTCGAATTCTAACACAACAAAGCTGCTCTAAACACTTGAACATTGTAATTTCCATGAAAGCAAATGAAACAAGGATAGTATAACAAAATCATCTCAAAAGACACAACATTGTTATGACTTATGCATACGCAAAAATAACCAAATTAAAACAAGGACCTTGAACAGAGCCCATCTCCTTCTCAACTTTCGCCTGCATTTCGCGAAGCGCCCCCGCTTCTTCTTCAATCTCCTTCAGTCTCTTCTTCATATCCTCTAAATCCTGAATTCACAAACAATAAAAAACACAAATACAGATTAGAAATCAACTTAGGGCTTTAACTCAATTCACACGAATGCACTCAATCCCCAAAAAACAAACATCAAAACACTTTAGAATCAAACAAACACAACACAAACCTTGCTGTTACTGTTTTCATCTCCTTCCGTTTCGTTCCTCGACATCTCCATCTCGGCGTCCATTTCAACGTCATCTGGAATATCTCCGCCGTACACTTCGTGCTCTTGATCTTGCTCCGCCGTGTGATCCATAGCTTTAAGCTCCGATCTGCTGCAGTCGTTTGATTTAAGGGTTGATCGAGACACCAGATGATGATGAAGGGTAACACTGTTATTCTTTCTAATACTAGGGGTATTGTTGGAGTTTGAATACGGGCTTGGGCTATGTTGGGCTAAAGCCCAATTCTTGTTGACAAAATCTTTCACAATTCACGGTTGACGGAGAGACTGACGACGTTGATCGGTGGTGTAATTCTCCGGCGACGGTGACTTTACCGGCGGTGACTACCGTTTTCTCGATCGGTGAGTATCAAGTGGTGTATTTTGACTCTGAAATTTGTGAGTATTTGTAGTTCTTGATGTCTGTTACGTTAATTTTTGTTAAAGGTTGTTTGTTCGTTACTTGGAGAACTTGCGAATGAATTGGAGGAATAATTTATGTTATTTGTTTAGTTTGATCTTGTTTTTGTGTTCTTGAAGTGTTATTTAAGATCAATTTAGAAGTTGGATGCTGAAAGATTAGTTTCGAGTTATAACCCTAAATTAGAATCGTAAATTGTGTTGCATATTTGTATTTGGAGGGTGTAATATTGTTGTTATGTGATCCTGAGGTCATGATTGGAAAATGAAATTGTGGATCATGATTGGGATTTTGAATGTAGTAATCTTAGGTTTATCAGTAATAAAATAACCATTTTTGCTCTATTGAATTTTGTTTTAGGGATGTTAGTATAGTCACTTAAGAATATGATATGCTTTCATCTTCAGATTTGATGTGGAAATTTATGAAAGAACATTTGCTCACCGCATCAGATTTCATGATAATCATCTTATAATTTTGTTCTGTAAAAATTGGAATAAAGGTCATTATCCTGGTGCAGTTAGCCAGTAATGGTTGTTTTTATTATTTACTGCAGATACTTTTGAAATCCTAGGAGTGTGACTGCATGGCTTCAGGTCAAGAAATTGATGATTCTTCAAATAAGAATGGCTCGTAAGCTTCTACCTCTCATGTCTTTTTGATATAGTGTGGCCCTGTGTGGGTATAAGTTATGATAATATGTGTCTGATCTCAAATATGTTTCAGGCCCAAAAAGGTATACAAGGATCCTGATGATGGGCGACAAAGATTCTTGCTTGAACTTGAATTTGTCCAATGCCTTGCCAATCCAACTTATATTCACTGTAAGTTTAACTTGCAATGTAGAATCATTATTGTGAAGGACTGCACTTTAAACGATGGTAAATTTTTGCAATAATGATATGGTTTCCACATTTGAAATTGGAATTCCTTTATTATATGAGAATTTTTAGTCACCAGTTAAGAAATAATATATGATCTTTTTCTATTTGTTCTTGTACCTTTTATGAAGCTTTAAATTTGTTGATTGGGCATAATTAACACGTAAAAACTTTGATGTAGATTTAGCACAGAACCGTTATTTTGAAGATGAAGCTTTCATAGGCTACTTGAAGTACCTTCAGTACTGGCAACGACCAGAATACATAAAATATATTATGTGAGTTGTGATTTGCCTCTTATTTTGTTACATTTTAATGACTTGTTCTTTTCTTCATTTATTTTGACAGTTTGTTGATAATTGCTTATTTTTTTTGAGGATTACAGGTATCCACATTGTCTCTACTTTCTGGAACTTCTTCAAAATGCAAGTTTTCGGAATGCTATGGCACATCCGGCCAATAAGGTTGCACTGTTTGAAATTACGTGCCTTTTACCGTGTATTTTTCTTGTGTATTTGTTCTGTTATCATGAATGTTTCTCTAAGCTTCAGTGCACTCTTAACTTTTAATGAGAGTTCTTTATTCATACTTACATATCATATAAAGTTCGAATCTTTAATCTTATAGATCTTTTGAGTACTTACTGTCTTACTGTGACATGACAATATATAAACCAAAGACCACCGCTCTTTTTTTCTTCTATCTGTTTGTAGTTTTGGCGTCTTGTGTATTTGTTTTAGGAATCCTCGGTATTCATGGGCCATTTTTCGCAATTTAATCATGTCTACATGCTGGTACTTGTGGCTCTTTGCTTTACTTGCATGATAGTGTTTGCTCATAATTTGGATGGTATCTTGGAGTAAGGTTTGTTGCAATCATGTGTTGGCGACAAAACATTTTTCCTTTCATTTCAATTAGTGACGAGTCTTTGTATTATCATGATTCATCACACTTCTGGCTTCTGCTAGATGTGACTATTGGTTTTTCTTTCATTTTGTAGTGTCTTTAGCCTAGTCATAACTATAGGTGGAAAAAAGGACGGGTTGGGTAATGGTTTAAAATGGTTCATGTTCAGAACAGGTTACTTTTAGGCACAGCTCAAACGGGTCAATTGACCCACCTCAAAAATTTTCTCTAACTTCTCTAGCATGAGATAGATTATTAGTATATGTAATGATAATACGCTAGAGTCAAATATACTTTTTGAACGAATTGTGAGGTTGCAAGCTTTGATTGCTGTTTAAGAGACTTTCAACGTGGCTGACCTATTTCCTTTATACCTAGGTTAAACTATCTATTCACTTGACCCATTACCGTAAGCATCAACCCAAATTGACCTGTTTCATATGAATGAGATTAATAGGCCACCTCTAGTTATAACATCCAACTTCTACATGGTCAAATAACTAGGATCATTGCATGCTAAACATATGACATTTCTTTTATTTTTTTCTATGGTATTAATTTATTAGTGTTTTCTAGTCTGAAAACGTTTGTGCATATTCAAATCTTTCTCATGATATCATCCTCTGATTTGTTTTAAACCAGCATGTTAAATAATTTATTTGTTCTGGTTCTAATTTGCTTATCTTTGCCATGGATATTTAGGAGTTGACACACCGGCAGCAGTTCTATTTCTGGAAGAACTACAGGAATAATCGGCTGAAGCATATATTGCCTAGGCCCCTTCCTGAGCCTACAGCTGCACCACCGTCTAACGCGCTTCCACCACCTTTACCACCTACGGCTACCACTATGACTGCTTCATCCGCTCCTGTGACTGCACCACCAGTACCCTCACCCATGCAGTATGGTGTACCTTCTGGTCCACCTCTAGCAAAAAATGACCCAAGAAGTGCAATTGACAGAAGAAAGAGAAAGTAAAACTTTCCTCTGTATGTTCCGTCTGTCCGCATGAACAATCTTTAGTAATTATTCTTTATTAAGGGTTGCAAAATGCACCCGAACGCGTGCAGGGTAATGAGTCATGTCGAGTAGCCTTCTTATAACGTTTCAGAAGAAGTCAAATTGGGTTGGTCAGAAATGAATAAGTTTTGGTCCAAAAGATTTAACAAATATTTAGTGTCATATATGTTGAAAAAGTTCATCTATTTCAATAATAATTTAATGGTTTTAATTAAAAACATACTTGACCCATTTCCTTTCTATGTCAATTTTATCAACTCTTATGGATAAAAAGCTTACCAGAATAAGTTCATTCACAAGTAAATTAGTCGAGACTGACATCTATAATATTTCATTATCCAGTTCTTACATATGTGAACGTGTTACATCTTTGATCCATTTTACAGGAAAGACGGATAACACGAGGTGAGATTCAGCCTGCGATATGCCGAATGCATTCAAATTATCAGAGGTTTATTTGTATGTTTACAAACTGATAAGTCATCAAATTGTTATTACAGTAGAGCAGTAGTGTAACTATTGTATGCCTTATTTTTTTTTCTAGAATTTAAAGATTGAATTGTAATGCTTAAATTTGTCAAAGATGAACAAGAAAATTACATAGATTACTTCAAGGAAAACTTGAATTCACATTGTGATATTGTGATTACCACAGACATTGCTAGTTATCATTACATGAATAAATACTACAATTTTCTAATATACGGGTTACGGGGAATTACATAGCGTTTAGGAACAAGAAATATATCGAAAAGAACTATACTATTTGTTAACTCTAGAGCCAACCGAGAAGAAGCGTGGTCATGCTTGACTCGTTTAGAAACTAAACAGAGCTAATTGGCTGGTTTACAACAAGCTGAAAATCAATCGAGCATTTTTCAAGAGAGTGAGGGTCGAACAACGCGCGATTGACAACCCTAACATAACATATTCACAATTAGATCCATTCCTCGTAAATCAGGTCAAAAAGAAGAAAAAAATGAAAAGCAGCACTCAACTTAGGGGTTGTTTGTCAGCCTTTTAATCAGCTTTTTAATTGTTCAGATGTCTGAATAGTTCAGCACTTAATAGTTAAGACTGTTTGTTTCGCGAACAAATGTTTGAATAGTTCAGACATTTGCCTATGAATAGTTAAACATTATACTAGTGCTGAATGATTAAGAGGTCTAATGTTGAATGGTTAATACCTCTTATCTGAATTAGTCAACATTTACATTTGAATAGTTAAATGATATAGCAGCTCTTAATGGTTCAGACATCATAATGATTCAGCATTTAATGATTCAGACTTTTTTTTGGTTTAACATTTAATCATTCAAAAGTTATCAAACAACTCCTTAATAGGTTACTGTTCTGCACAACAATGAAAGCGACAACTAAGATTTGATGAAGTCCATGATGTGCAAACCAATTTTTAAAAAAGGGACGTAAAAACAAAAAAATGCCCCTCCCGTGAGGAGCACGTGTAGTGAGGTTTGACTAAATAGTTAGCCAACGTTACTCAAAGGGATAAAAACTGTTACGAAACCATAAAGGTTGATACGACAAAGTATCTCATGTTGGACACAAAACTGGTTAAAATTATCAAACCAAAAAGCAAACTTAATCAAACCCATTGTGTGAGTCTTTATCCAGAAACCAACGTCACTAAGAAGTAGGAGTGTTAAAAAAATATACAAATCCGAAATATCCGAATTTTCGGATATCCAAAAAAATTCGGATCCAAAATCGGATAGTTATTTTCAAAAGTTTCGGATATTCGGATCCGATTATCCGAAAACTAAAAAATATACTTTTTATTTTTTGAATTTTAGATATATTTTTACTTTAAATTGAGATTTTTTAGTGTATATTGTGACTTTTATGATATGAGTTTGTTTTTATATTATTTTTATAATATTATATGTCTAATTGTTGTAAAAAAATAAAAAAGAAAAAAAATAAAAAATGAATTTCGGATATCCGAATCACTATCCGAAATTCAGATATCCGACTTTGAACACCCCTACTAAAAAGTCATTTTTAAGTGACAATTTCATTTTTTATATTTTCTAATTTTAACAATGATAGACTTACAGAAGTCTGACCCATCGCAAACGCCTATATATCATCACAACTTAGCGCACACCTTGTTTCGCCTCCAAAGCCGTAGCAACGAGTGACGGTGTTGGTAGTGGCTGATTTTACATTATAGAAAATCAAGAGTAAATTTTGTTTTTGGTCCATATGGCTTAATCATTTTAACTTTTCAATTCAAAAAGTAATATTTGACCATATTATGTTTCGTGGTTTCATTTTTATAACAGTTTTGATCTTTGACATTAACTCTGTTAATTTTTTTCTGTTAAATGTAAATGTATTTTGGTCAGGGACAATTTTGTAAACAAATAAGACTCCTGTATGTAAAATAATCAAAATACATTAACATATAACAATAAAAATTAACAGAGTTAGGGTCGGGAACCAAAATCGTTACAAAAATGAAACAACGGAGCATGATATGACAATATTTTTTTTACTGAAATAACTAAAATGGTTAAACCATTTGGACCAAAAATGAAATTTACTCT